>JAIPRL010005756.1:4422-30462 GCA_025469235.1 Pemphigus obesinymphae
ACCTGCCGTCATCCACTCTTTTATTCGTTTGTTTTTAGAATTTTCTATTTTTATTGTCGTTGATAATTCAACAATTTGTATAATTTTATCAAGGAAAATATTAACACATTCATTTACGTCATTACAAATAAATAGATCACCCCATTTTTCATTTTTAAAGAATTCATTTAGTTTTTTAGTAATTATTGTTATATTAGACACAATCAATAGTTATTTTCCGAAAAAAGATGACTTATTTATAAATTATATATAATAAATATTATAATTTATAAATATTTTAAATTAATAAAATTAATATAAAAAGTATTCATAAATCATAATAATAAAAATTAGCTAAAAAGAATTGGGGTACAAAATATTTTTATTTTTATACTTACTTGCAGGTATGTTATAGTAGAAAATTTGAAATACATGTTAATTTCATATGATCCAAAAAATGCACTATACTTCGGTGGTAGATTTAATACATCAGCTGTTAAACAAGGATTCATGAGTGGTGGTGCAGGTAATTAAGAATTTAAAAAAATAAGGAGTAGATAAGTATTCTATATTATTCATATAATATGTTCATAATATGGTATTCATATGATTTTGTATTTATTTGTTTTTACTTTTTTAAATAATATATATTATAATAATGTTTTATGTTATAATATATTTTAATAATAAATTATATAAAAATAATACATTTTTATATATAATGAGTTATTAATAATACTATTATTAATAGTAACTTAAAAAAATTATAAAAATAATTGATAATTGTTAAGATTCTTGAATATATATTAAATGTTTAATTAATTTTACAATTGCATATTTTTAGTTTAAAAATACATTATTAATAATGTTATTAATTTTTCCTACATTTAGGATATGTGTTAAGTAAAGAAGCGGTTAGGAGGTTTGTAGATATAGCAATACCACAGGAGGATTGTCGTAAAGATGATAATGGAAGAGAAGATGTTGAGATTAGTAAGTTCATTATTATAAATTAATTCCCCAAGTATAATTATAAATATTATGTATAATATATATATTATATTAAATAATAATTAGATACTTCGTTTCAGTTATTAATCTCAAGGACATTTTTGAAAATATTTTCAATGTAGTTAATTTATTTTAATTAACTGGCCGACCCCAAATAGTTGGGAGAGAAGGCGAAGGAGAAGAAGAAGAAGTTAATTTATTTTAATTTTCCTGATTTTTAGGAAAACTTTTCCCTTTATTTGCCATAGGTAGAAAACTAACAATATATGGTGATAATCTGAAAACAAATTTATTGCAAATCTTAAAAAGTCAACAAGTGGGGGGGGGGGGTCGGAAATACTTCATTCGTTGGTAAGATACAAGTAGTGGATATTATATAGAATTTGAAAACAATGATAAATCATTATATTTATATTTAAGATTTTGAGTGAAGCTTGGTAAACAAGGGCGGATAGGCACTTTTTTCTTATTGGAAAATTTGTCTAAAATGTCCACATCAATAGGTCCATATATTATAATAAAAGCCTATCGATTCCCCAGTAAATTTTACAACATAATAAAATAATTAAACATTAGTTTTAGATTCTAAACTTAGCAAGGAATGTACGTACCTATGGTTTTATAATGTATTTCTCTTTATGTATAAATTTTACACTTTTTAGGGTAGAAGATATCGTGTAGAGGTTTTATGGTAAACTGCTTTCTTATAGACAATTTACTATAGTTGGTATTTTGAAGAGATAATTTTTCGGCATATTTAGTACCTACATAATAATAATGCCAGAACTTTTAAATGTGAACCAAATATTTACTGTATCACTATATTGATATAATATAATTTTTGAAATCTTTTAATAATTAAAAATAATTATTATTTTCGATAATTTATAAAAAAAAATCAAATTTTGGTTTTTACGTATAGGTATACACATTTTTAGGCAAGCGTTATTTTAAACTGGCCGTTTACGATTTTTTCAGTAGTTTTATTTTAAACAAAAATAAAACTATATATTCATATATTCTTATTATATTTATATACTTATTTTCTTTCAAAAGTAAAATAATAGTGCTACACTATCCTGTCCGAGGATAAAAGTGATAGTCCTTGGAGTTTTGCCCTTGTCGGTATACCTACCAAACTAAACTGTTAAAAATTTACTTCCCATAAAATATTTCTGGAACTGATTTTGCAAATTACCTTTAGAAAGTACTCTTTAGAATGAATTTACTTTTAAGGAAGGCCTTTACATGAAAATGCCTACTTGCCCCGTGCTGCTCGATTAGCGGTTATATATAAATGTACCTATATAGTACCTATATAATTGTTCTAATTATTTAATAATATGTATAAACATTCCTATTTCATATATTATATTTATATTAGTTTTAAACAATAATATAAAATATTATAAAAATATATAAACATCGCATTTTATTTGAGGTACACTCCGGGATAATATCGAATAAATAGTTTACCATCAATTATAATTTTAAACTGAATGAAAAAGAGTATTGTAGTGGAATGTGATGGTATTCAAATGTATAATATTTAGTATTTACTCCATTCATCGTGTACATATTTTAAATTAAATAAATTACGTGTGCAGGTCGTTGTCTAGAACTCGTTGGTGTAGAAGCTGTCAACACTCGAGATAATTTAGATAATGAACGCTTCTATCCTTTTAGTCCAGAAAAACATGTATTTGGAATAATAAATACATTCGATTGGTATTGGAAATATATTTACTATCCGAAAGCAAAATTGGTAAAACAAAAATAATTTATTTTCTTTAACCGATTACTTATTTCATATTTGTGAACCATTAATTTTTTTATAACTTTAATAGGGTATAGATTATTGTTCAGATACTGCAATTTCATTTCATTACATTAAACCTAATAAAATGTATGTACTCGAATATCTAATCTATCATTTACGGCCACATGGAATATTTAAAAAAGTTGATCAAGTTTTATGAAATGACTATTCAAACAATGAAAATAATATTATGACGCAGATTTAGGATAGTTCATCTATACAAGTGCATTTCGTCATAAACGTTAATAATGTCATAATTTATTCGGTTTAATATAAACATTTATTTTGTATGAAATGTAAAAAGGATGTCCTCAGTAGTGAAAATATATCCACAAAAATCAAATGAAATTATCTATTGAAGTGATTTTAATGTTCAAATAAATATATAGTTATAACCAGAGAACGTAAAATATACCAAGGTATATTTATGAACATTTCTTGAACGATATAAAAAAAATAGGCCGATAATTGACAAAAATATATTGTCACTTTCATTATTTACTTTAGTAGCATGCAATTGTATGGACAGATTGATAATTGAAGTTGACAAAAGGGGTATTATCTTATCCGTGGTCAGAATTCGGCTTCACCCGCGGAGACACTTTTAACTGAAAGAGGTGAAGAGGAACACCAAAAGAGTGGTAGTAGGTTATAATAGTGAATGGTATGTGTAGGGCGGATGTAAGTATGGAGGATGTGGGAGATGAAGATCTACGGAAATTTTTGATTAGAGTGGCCGATTTGAAATAGTTGGGAAAGAGATCGAAGAAATAGAAGAAGAAAAACATCGTTATTTAACTCGGTAGAGAGGATTAGATTATAAACATATATTCGTAGTTATTATGATAAAAACAAATAAAGTAAATTTTTTATCAATCTATCCGTACAATGTCATGATACTAAAATCTATAATTAAAGTAACAATATTTTGTCAGCTATGTTATCAGCTATCGGCGTATGTAGGTACTTCTTTTTGTATCATTCAAGAAATTTTGATAAATACACCTTGGTGTGTTTTGACATTAACTGAAAACACAATACAACAGGACCTTGATTAACTGTGTCTCGATTATCTGTGTTCGCGATTACCGTGTTCACTCTTCCAAAAATTAGGCATAGGCACATAAGCAGTATATTATACGTAGATTAAGAATGATTCAGGCTAAAAAAAAATATAAACAAATCAAGCAATGGAAGCAGTTGATGTCCTGTTGAACTTCTACAAACAGAAAAATGTTGACTTTCATGACATCATGGAAGTCATGATATTTTGACTAAGAAAAATTATAAGTGAATTAAGGAAAATTATTTAAAATCGCAAAAAACAAAGACTGATTACTTCATATCTCAAGCCTTGGTAACTTTGTAACATGGCAATCAGGGACTGGAACCGAACAAAAATTAACCGGTTCTAGAACTGGAAACCTAAAATATAAGTAGAACCGTTACTGGTATCAGAACCCTTTTACCTAAAACCTAAATTGAGCCGAAATCCAAATTATAAAATCGGTTAATATCGGTTCCAAAAACTTTATATTTTTGAAATTTTTAAATATAAATTTTTCGGATGTAACATTATAGCACAAAAATGATTAAATGTTACAATGTTTGATAATATATATGAACAGAGAGAAAATATAATAATAATAATAATAATAATAATAGTTAAGTAAGTAATTAAGAAATAACATTAAAATATATAGATTTAAACAAAAAAATTAAATTAAATAAAATTACTATATGTCTGTATCAGGGCCGAAACTAGGGTGACAGGGGGGTCTCTTGTCCCGAACGTCAAAATTATGGACACACTTTACATTTTTTCATTAATATAATATGTTCATTCAAAATCGCGTGTGTGAAAATGATAATATCTAATCTAAAAACTAAAAAAATGTATAGGTATTTATATTGTAACACATTCAGCTCCGTGATTATGTCGCCGTGTCGGTAATGGATTTTGATCAATTCTAGAAATTATTTTTATGTCATAGTCTTTATAATAGGTATAAGATAGCACAATTCACAAGTGCCCGCAGGTTATACGTTTGATATTTGTACCTAGTACCTACGTATCGATTATTATTTTTGTTCATTTATTTTACCATAGACAGTTGGTGATGGTTGCAACTTGTGACTTTTATCAAGTAAGTAAAATATTATTACGATTTATTCACGTTAATTAAATACCTTGGTTTTACGACGCTTGGTACATGACATGTATAAAATGTGTAGGTATAATTCCCGAATTTTTACGATGACCGTGATGATTGTTTCGTTTTATAATAATAATAATACATAATTATGTTTTATTATAATATTATAATATCCGGGTTTGCGAATTTCTCTTACTACGCCACTGAGTTTAATATAGAATAAATAGAATAGTTTAACATAGAAGATATTTTAACAGTTAAAGAAAACAATTAAATATTAATTATTAGTTGTTGGTTATTATTTTATAGTATACAAGTTATAAAGTTAAATCGAATCAATGTTCAATTTATTTTACAAAATATAGTTTAGTATTGAATCACGACTAAAATAATAATATAATTGTATTTCCTATGTATTATAATACATACAAAATGATATGTTATTAATTCAGGGCTGTAAATTTAATACACTAAAAAATCGTCAAATATGCACTAAAAAAACCTTGAAAATGCAAAAATATGCACTTAAAAACTAGAAATACGCAAAAATATACTATATTTATTTTTATTTTTAATACTAAATATTTAGAAACAAAAATATAAATAAATAACAAATGTACCTACATAAAAAACAAGTTATTTAAATAATATATTTTATTTTCAATGCATATAAAAAACACACACAGACACGGTGTCTCGAACAACAGAATGAACAGACTGAGTACTGACGAATTTACGTATATTTATTATTTGTTAAATAATTTGATAAAAATTATTATCAATTCTTTTCAGTTTAAATATATTATATCGGGTGGTGGACAAAAGCTGAGGGCGATCCCGCATATTATATCTGTTTATTACAACATTTGTCATTTGATTCTTGACATAATGCTAAAAGCTAAAAGCAATAACCCGTATACGAGGTGTATAGTTGTGTATGAGTTGATATCAGTAAATTATATTTTAAAATTATTTATGTATCTTAAACATTATAGGCACGAATGCGTGATACAAAACCCGAACAAAAATATTTTTTCAATTTAGACCAGATTAACCGGAAAAATATAAATAATTAGAAAATAAGCATTAATACGCAGAAATTGAGAAAACATGCATTTATATGCCCCAATATGCAAAATAAAATTTCGTATTTCAATGATACATAACACAAAATACATTTTGAACGAATCCATTTTCATGTACGACGTAACAAAAAAAACATGCAAATGCATTAAATTCACAGCCCTGGTTATTATTATTATTTTTTATTAAATGTAATATATAATATTATCATTATGTATAATATTATTATAAAATATTAAATTAATACATTATTATTATAAAAATACCTATTATTATTATTAAAAATCATCACCACGGAAATTATTGCTACAGTTACCGTTATGGCCACCGTGGCAGTGTACGCGTACCAATCGTGTCCCGATTCACATTTTGCAGTTGTTTCTTATAAATTGTATAACGGCGTTGTGTCCGTATGCCTGACCACTTATTTTAGATCCTCCCTCTAGTTATTATATTTAAAATACAAGGGTTTTCAAAATTTGGGCAAAATGCCGAATGATCCTTAAAAACGAAAAGCTAGAAGATGTCCTTCCATAATCTATATATTATATTATAATATATTTAAAAAATCAACTATGAATTTATAATTTGTATATTATATTTTAATTACGATATAAATTACGATACATTTATGCGGTAAAAATAAATAATAAATACTAATAAGTAATTAATAACAATTCTTTCATGGAAATATTTGACAGAATTTTAAGTGAAATGAATAGTAGATTTGTTGCATTGAAAGAAATAAATAGAAAATTTGATTTTTTGTGTGGCTCTCAAATAAACGAAACAGATTTAAAATAATTACCTACAAATTAGAGCTAAACAATTGGCTGACAGTTACCCAGAAGATTTAAACATAGAGGATATGGTCTTTGAAGTAGAAAGTTTTAAATACCATGCCCTTGAAATGGATAGTAGTCTAAGAAATGCCCCAACACTGTCAACTTTAAAAAAAAATTATGAGCTACGCCTGGAAAAGGGCTACTCAAACATCACAAGAGCTCTACAAATATTTGTTATTCTTCCAGTCTCTGTTGATTTAGGGAAAGGAGCTTCAGCAAACTTAAATTCGTTAATAATAATTTAAGAAGCACTATGAAATAACAGAGATTCACCAATTTAAGTTTTATATCAATTGAAAATCTAAGAGCGTTATCAATCTCATTTGACGATGACGACAATGTATTTTAAAGCAAATTAAATGTTAATTTACCTAAATAGATTGATTTTAATGTAATTTAAAAACTTAACTGTTGATATTATACAAGATACTCAGTAGAATTAGTATAGTTAATATGATACATATTGTAGATTAGGAACATATTTTACATATATTATAATGGGACAAAGGTTATGTTGACACATTCCATTCTTGGGTGTGGTGATATACACATAATTGATTGTTATATTATTGATAGTATATAAAATGTGTATATATATTTGGATAATTAGTTGTACATTCGGTATAATGTTGGATATACTCCTAGTTATTGTAGCAGTCAAGCTACGCGACCCGTTGCCGTTGTACGTTCTTTATAATATACTTACACATTTTTATATTATATATTCTTATTTATAACTTATATGTCTTATTCTGATATAACCTATTCCATTCAATAGGTTATGGACTCATTACCCAGACATTTTTTTAGAAATTTGTAATATAATCGATCGTTGAAAAAAAATCGAAGTACGTTCGCGTAGTGAGTGAGTCGATCGTGTAAAGTGTGTAAAACGTTTTTTGTACACTTAATAGTGTGCAAACAGTGTACAGGAAATTTGTTACCTACCATGGAAAACGAACCTATTAAAATTAATAAACTGAATGACAATGAAAATTGGGCAAAATGGAAATGTATTATTAAAATCATATGAGGCATTGTTTACTGTAATAGATGGAAGTTTTAAATATCCAACTCAAATAATAAAACTAAATTAATAATAAATAATAAAATGGTTGTACATTTAAAAGAAGAAATCGTGCAGTTAAGTTCATGAACTTGGCCCACCCATAACCGCGATACAGAGTTTAAACCAAAACCAATATTTTGCAAGTAATTTGCAAGAATTTGCAAGTCCAATCCAGAAATGTGCAAGTTAACCCTTTCCTGAGAAACATCAAAATATTTAAAGGTGGGCCAACTTCATGTAGCCCACCCACTTATCGATATAAACTCGAAAATGATACCAAAATATTCCTCGTAATTTGCAAGAATTTGCAAGTCCACTAACGAAATTTGCAAGTCACCGATACCGCCACAATGTCAATTCAAAGTTCTGAACTTAGCCCACCCAAGTTTTGCTATAAGCTCGAAAATGATACCAAAATATTCCTCGTAATTTGCAAGAATTTGCAAGTCCACTCCCGAAATTTGCAAGTCACCGATACCACCACAATGTCCATTCAAAGTTCTGAACTTAGCCCATCCAAGTTTCGCTATAAGCTCGAAAATAATATTAATATATTCCTCGTAAATACTTTGATAATGTGGCAATTACTCACTTCTCAGCATTACTATTTTTGTTTTATGTAAATTATTTATCTGTGATTTTTGTTTATGTTTCTTGTTCCACTCTATCTCATTCCCCTCCATACAACGCGTACCTCCGTGCGGCTATGATACCACTGCTACGCGCCAAAAGTTAGGATACGTAAGGAAAAGTACGACACCTTCAATATTAATTTTTTAAACATTTATATATTTCTTAGAACTTGCTTAAGAGAGCACGGTATATTTTTATTTTTGTCATTTATACTTTAAAAATAGTGGCTTAGAGTTAAAAAATATTTATTGTTTAAAACACATATATTTAATTAACTAAAAATATTGTTAACAAATCAGACCGATGTACGGTCTCTCAAGTAAGTTCCAAAAAATCTATTAACGATGTAAAAATTGTGATCGGAATACGCATTTTAACGTTCTGTTGGAATTGAATAGTCTGAGAGAAAAATATACATATTTTCATGGTTGCGAAATAGATTGTTGACTAATAAAAGATAAGAAATGTTTACACAAAAATAATGGCGATAAACATGGATTATGTACTGCATAGGTCGAGTCTTGATCAAAATCTTCATTATCATCCAATTCAATATTTTTCGCAAATCTACATTCGTAGATCTATCGTATCAATCTACAAATCTCCAATTTGATAGCTACGGGCGACTATTTTTGACATTAAATTATATTATAACAGCTATTATTACAAGTTACATGTCCAACTTCACTTAAAAAAAATAATTATAACAATTAACAAATATTCGAATGTATAATAAAATATCATTGAAACGCGATCGCTGTATTTTACATTATTTTGTACTTTTATAATTCTTATAAAGATTAATCATAAGGGTTTGTGGCCGTGTGAGTTATTAGATATTATAGTAATAAAAATCATTCTTTCTACGTAAGAATCAAATTGTTCTAATGCCAAGGGGGCCAAAGGGGTTAAGAGAGGCGCTATATCATCAATTTTTACGGGATTCTCAATACGCAATTTAGATAGTTTGGATAGTATGAACAATGAGCAATATTAATAATATTAAACATACATATTAAATATGTATATTTCTATTTCTATTCTATTTAAATAAATAAGCAGTTATTTACATAATCAAATATTCATTAAACTGTAGTACCTAAGGTAATTAAAATAACATAATATCGTATTATAATATATACTCCGTCTAAGGCTGGAGCCATACACGGCGTTTTTTCGTGCGCCGCGTTTTTCCGTCTAAAAAATTCGTCCCTTTGAAATTATATTTTTTTAGATTAAAGCGGCAATTAAAATCCGCAAAGTGAGTGGGCTGAGCTTACAACTTTGAAATATATGTGGTAGGTATATTGTATACTTATTGTCATAAACAACTGTACTCGACCAAAAATTGATAGTAAATGACGATTATTATGTTAAACTAATTTTTTCTATAAACTTAATTGTCACAAAAATGAATATCCCATATAACCACATTTGAAAATATATTATATTATATACCCATATAATACACATATACTTCCCTTATCATTCTTTATACAGTATAAGTACCTACCTACCTACTTTAATATAATATTAAGACGTGTAAAACTATACTAAACTACCGATTAATCTTCGTGTTTATCGGTATCTAATTTAAAATAAATATAATTTAGGAATATTATATTAATACCAATATATAATTATTCATAAAATATATATTTTATTACATCGAAAGACAATTGACATTGGATATATTATTTAAACTATTTTTCAGAATTTGTAGAGTTATAAATGCTATTCGTATATGTACGTAATTTTGAGGTAAATTTGTGGATTTTGTATAAATTAAAAATATAAAAATAAATTATGTGGAATATTTGAAGTTTGTAGGTCGTACATTCATTTTTTTACGGACATTTACATATATTTGGGGAATTAGAAATCCATTCCGGGTTCAGCACTTTAAAAAGCCATTATGGAGGACGGTGACTTCCAAATTTAGGGAGTGGACTTGCAACATCTTGCAAATTACGAGGAATATTTTGGTATCATTTTCGAGCTTATAGCGAAACTTGGGTGGGCTAAGTTCAGAACTTTGAATGTAAATTGTGGCGGTATCGGTGACTTGCAAATTTCGGGAGTGGATTTGCAAATTACGAGGAATATTTTGGTATCATTTTCGAGTTTATATCGATAAGTGGGTGGGCTACATGAAGTTGGCCCACCTTTAGATATTTTGATGTTTTTCAGGAAAGGGTTAACTTGCAAATTTTGGGATTGGACTTGCAAATTCTTGCAAATTATTTGCAAAATATTGGTTTTGGTTTAAACTCTGTATCGCGTCATGGGTGGGCCAAGTTCAGGTACATCAGTTTTTACTCTCCGATTATTTTATGATTTTCGTTATTTGTAAAATTTTGGTTTAATAAATTATTATTGTATTCTATGCTTTTCAAAAATTAATAATTTTTAATCGCCCTCCCACTTTCAAAGCCCACGAGCCGAAACTGTATATGACTATGACACAACTGTGGATACACTAAATAGTACGTTTTGGAAAACTATTGGAAATAGAATAAAACTGTTTCTAATTTCTCAAATGTAGAAATAGTACATTTTGCAATGATCATGATATTATTTAAGATTCAAAAAATGTTTGATTCTGTATACTTTTATTAATATGAATTAATGTTTATATCAATTTTTAAAATGTTTGAAATACTACTACCTATATAATTACTATTATTGTCAATCTTATGAAAATATTGTGGTAGGCTTGATATAGTTATTTAGATATATTCATAATATAATACATGACGTATATTATAAAAATGATAATTATGAAAAAATAAAATAGCAGTTATATACCTAATGTTAACACATGCACGCATTTATATTTTATGATTTTATAATATTTATGTTGATATGAAAGTTTTTATACTACACTAATAATAAGACTTTTATTGTTTTATTATCTTTAAAAATATTATGTAAATTAGGTTAAAGAATTTCAATTTTCACCAAATAAATTCGAGTTTCAACGGGATTTTATAGTGTTTGTTTTCCGATATTGATATTTATTAATTATTATATATATTAAGGTACTTATATGTATATAATAACTACCTCAAGTTATTTTGTATAAACCATTATAGTTTCAAAAAAAAAAAACACGTGTTAAAACTATTTTACGTATAATATAGACTACAATTATTATATAATACGCGAGTAACATATGCAGTATAATATACTCGTAATATAATATATATACTACAGGCATAGATTGTTGGGATTATTTTTTTATTGACTACAACAGAGGAAAAAATACCGTATCCTTCCCTGAGGGAAAGAGAAGTTCGAAAGAGGAAAGACTTACCTGCAGTCGACTAGGCAGGGACGGAGGTGGCGAGAACCGGTTCAAGGAGTTCTCAAAGTATATTATTATAGTATATTATATAAGGGGGGTTGTATGATGCATGTACAAAAGTAGCAGATGGTCATTAATTTCATTGATACATATTTTCCTATTCTTGGGTGAATTTTAAGACTAAAATATTTTTATAATACTTAATTTTAATAAAAACGAATCAATCAATATTGTACAGTTAATAAATACTTTAAAATAAAATATGGTTTTTGTTTAAATATTAAGTTTAACTGTAATTCACAATAGGATGTATTAAACTGGAATACTTTTTAAACGTTTGTTTTTAAAAGTGCATCTTATTTTTAATTTTGTTTTTACTTAATGATTACTTTGGTGAAATAGAGGTACATCATTGATCTTGGGAAGTTTATACTTATACCATATTTAGATCAGAATGATACAAATTGCCCTTCTAAATGGTTATTTTTTTATTTCTCTATATCTTTTTAACCGTGTAGAGAAAAACTGGAGAATGGATATCGAAGAAACTTTTGACAGACGTTTTTTAACAAAATCAATTTTTATTATTTTATTTTGTTCGGAAAATGATATATAATCCTAATTTTAATATATTAAATAATAGATGCAATAGAATACCTAATTTTCCACATCTATTTGCATAAAATCTATATTCGATGAATGAAAATATTTACATAAAATAAATCAATAATTGAATAGTACAAATTATTATTATTTTTTGAATATTTTGCTCAAAAAAAAAAAAAAACGAATAACTAATATATAAAACAAAGTTTATAGAATTTATAAAGTCGTGGTCATTTTATCGCAGAGCTATATATAGTTACTTAAAGTATTAACAAAAAACATCATATAGGAACTGAATTATTTAGGTTGTATCTCTATAGATATGTTCAATTATATTTATTTTAGTGTTGTTAATTTTTGTAAATATAATTTAAATGTCCATTATTATTGATATCTCGGAGTGTTGTAAATTAATTTTCGATATGGTCCATGTTTAAAACTTGCGTTTGGTCCATTTATCTATATTCGTTTGTTATCTTAAAATAATATGTTTTAGCCATTATGCATATATATTAATATATAACAAATAGATATGTTAAATTGGTCAACCACAAACAGTTGGGAGAGAAGTCGAGGAAGGAGAAAAACTAAGAATATATAGATATGTCAAATTATTTTATTTGGTAATTAAAATAATATATAAATATATTTAATATAATATTTGGAATTGAGTAATTATTGATATTGATGTTTACAAATGCCTACAAATTATATTGTATAGTTTTTCCAATTATATATGCAGGTACCTATACTAATATTAAATTATATTTATGTTTTTACTATATTTTTAAAATCAATTGATAATAATAATATCAATATCAATTATTTACATTTTAAGTCAAATCCAGTTCTACCATTTTTATTAAACGTATTTTATTATTATTATTATTATTAAAAATTCATTTTAATAAATTGACATTAAAGACGTAGGTATATACTTGTTTCTCAGTATTGCGATATAGGTACCTAATAATCCATTACTGTTCATATTTCATTAACCATTTCGATAAAAATAATCATAATCCTATTGAGAATTGACAACTACAAACGAGGAATTTGATAATGTAACAATTATTACGAGAAAAATATGTAATACCTGTACAATTTTTTATTTATTCAATAATAAAACTAAAATGGTTTTAATCAGTATTTTGATTTGGTATAATCTCATATGCCTATATATGAAAAATTGTTTTTGAATAAATTAGAGAAGATACAGAGACAGTAATGTTAGTAATGGGAATGTATATTGAAAGAAAGCGATGATGGAGGAAGACCAAAAAAAAAAAAAGGTGTGGATGTAATAGAGAGTGATATGTGGTGAGCGGGTATAAGTGAAGAGGATGCGAGAGATCGAGTCATGTGGAAGTAGAGGACTAGGGTAGCCTACCCCAAATTGTCGAAGGAAAAGAAGATATTTTATACAATATTTATGGCCGTTCATTACATAAAATCAACGTGTATTTCAATTACCTATAATTTGCAAAAACAAGTAATAGAATGTAATACCTATGAACATATTTTACACAAATGTGCTAGCATTCGAGATAATTTTTACTTCCAAAACGATCAAAACTCGATTCACATATTTTTATCATATTACATATTTATGTAAATTTACCATATTTAATGGTTTTACATCAAAAGTACCAATATTGCTCAGTGTATATTTAATGTGAATATTCAGTCGTTTCAGACTATTAAGTATTAACTTACAATAAAATTATGCTGGCAAAACTATGGCAATAAATAAACGCATGCAAATGTATGAAAAAATAGTCACAATATATTATAGGTATTAAACGATTTGAAACTAATATATTTGTTTTATTGTGTTTATTTACCCGTTTATCGTATTGGTTATTGTTATATGACTGTCTGTCGAAAAAAGTTGCGTTTTCTATATAGTTTTAACTTCACTATAGCCGTAGGTATAATATAGGACTTGTAAAAATATATTCTATCGGAAATTTCATACGGGTTTTTGTTTTTTTTATTAGTTATATGGCTTAGTCATATGCGTGTACAAGGGATGCCAATGGTAAATAATGATTTGCGGTGGATAGCTAGTATTTTTTATATTAATATAAACAATTATTACATAAATATCATGTGACAATGATTGACGTGTGTGAACGACAATTCTATTCTCATCAGCGTAATATTTTTTTGTTATTCATTTTTGAACAATAATCCTAAAAATGAAGTCTATATACCTAATAAGTGGACATCCGCGTCCAAAACAAATTTGCTTTTCTCTTATCATATTTTCTTTTAAAATTTGACTTTCTTTTTTGAAAACAGTCAATTGTATTAAAATGTATACGTTTATGATATGGGTATTCTACTATTGTCTATTATAAGTATAGTTTCTACGTATGTTACCGAAATGGATATATGACTACTGGTATAGGACATAGCTTATAATACAACTTAATATAACTTATAGGTACACTCAAATGTCAGTAGATACAGTTTAACGTAAAATTGTCAAATAAAATAGTTTTGGTTTTATAATTAAAACGCCGACTGGTTTTTAACAATTGTATTATTAGTTACAGGATACATAGATTAAATGTTAAAATCGTACTGAAAAATTTAAGTTTCGTTTTCTGTACGATTTGAAAATTGTAATTATTATTATTATTATTATTATTATTTTTTTTTTTGAACTACTATTATTATATCTATAGTAGTATTCAATGATAGTAATAGTGTATACTTATAGTAGTCGAGTCCCTATATGAATCGATAATTGTAAAAAACCACACTTTTCACATTTTTTGTGAAGACGTCTATTTTTTTCATTATTCAGTAGGTATACTGGAATAGGCGTATGTTGAGTGTAGAAACCACGTTTGTAAGATTATTTATTGTGTGTTTAAATGAGGTCTAAAATTCCCGTGTGATTAAAAACCATGAAAAAATCAGAGAGAAGTAAAAAACTACTGGTTCAATTTTGACTAAATATTGTGCTGAAATGAGCATTTTCTGTGTTAGAAAATCCCCATACATCAGCGTATTATAAAAAACACACGTGTCCCGACTTAATTTTCTTTAAATATCTAGTTTCAGAAAATGTTTCAAATTTTCAACATTTTCCCAATTATTCCTTTTATGAGCATCTTTCTTCATAGCCCCTAATATTGTTAAATAGTCATACGAATAAATAAAATAAAACCTAATACGGTTAGCCCAAAAAAATTTTGTGAATTAACAAATGGTTTTTTGGGTCTCCCGTAAAATTTACTTTTTGTGACATAGTTTTTTCAATCGCCGAATTCATGTACATTGTGTTCAACGATAAAGGTAAAACGGAATATTTCAATTTGAATCGGGTTTTCTCACTGCATAACATAAAGGAATAATTATTATACATTTTTTTTTTAATAATACAAATAGAAATTTAAAAGTTTAACCTTTTTTGTCCGTGCATACGCAGTAAAACAAATTTATTTGAATCGCAACTTCCCCTTTTTGAGTTTGGATTTGAATTAAATAATTTA
Organism: Pemphigus obesinymphae; assembly: GCA_025469235.1. Lineage (NCBI taxonomy): Eukaryota > Metazoa > Arthropoda > Insecta > Hemiptera > Aphididae > Pemphigus > Pemphigus obesinymphae. Next base: position 20,437 of record JAIPRL010005756.1, read on the forward strand.
AAAAATTTTCTGATTGAAAGTGAGTTAAAGTTTCAATTTATGTGACTCATATTTATCGCTTTTTAATAATTTACCTACAATATTATAAATTCCCATGTGGTTTCAAAAAATTTGTCTAGACACATATTATGTAGGTGTTTTGTCATACCTATGTATAACATGTTTACATTATTTTTACTAAATTATTAACTTAAATTGTACATGGTATAATTTCGGTTAATTTTCTAAACAAATCTAAAAAAGAAATATACACAATTTATCATTTTAATTTCTATTTATTTTTTAATTACAATATTGTGGTTTTATTTTTACAATAACATTATTTAGTTATATGGGCATGATATTAATAAACTTTGGTTTCACATTTCTATCAAAATGATCTCGACTTATGGATTTTTGTTAAACGTCATACCTGACGGCAGGGCGACGTTACGAATTGCAGATTGAATTATGCAAATTCATTTTTCGGAGCCCTAATTTTTTTTTTTTAATTTGTTTTGTTAGACAAGAAGAAATACCTTAAATAATATCGTGGTGAAAATTCTGTGCAAAAAAGAGTAAACAAAAATTCTTGTGTTTTTCTTCTCAATAAAATATACGTTCACATAGCGCTTATATTATTCATATATAGCGTTCACATATCTTTATATGGCGTGGGACCCTAAGCAAACTCTTCGGTTACATTGCCCTTCCACCGGCCCTGCTTGATGGAAGCATTTCGTTGGTTGGATTGAATACTAGTGGTCGATATTTTAAATTTGGAAAAATGTATTATTATTTGTAAATATTTGGTGTAAATTTTCAGTCTCTGGCTTTAATTTTTTCCGATTTATAACAATTTTTGGTAATTTTTAGTATTTTTATTACCAATCATTATATTGTCTATTACAAATACAAATAACTAATAGCCGACCATGATGACTCTATTTGTTATTTTCAAACGTATAATATTTTTGTTATAATCGATAATTTTCTAATTATAATAATTTAGGTAATACTTAAAAGGACGTCGCACCGATGGTTTTCAGTGGTAAAAAAACTTTTACTCAAAACAAATGAAATGGCGTTTAAAAATAATTTTAGCGTTAAAACACCAATTATAAAATTGATAGAAAACGATATTTTTTAGATAATCTCATCGGCGTTTTTTTTTTAAATAATACCTACATTTAAAAAAATTACAATGTCTTAAAATTGTAAAACCCCAATGAGGTTATCTCTGAAATGTTATCGTCTAAAAATCTTATAATAATAATTTTAAAATCACTTTAAAAAGCCATTTTATTTGTTTTGAGGAAACATATTTTTAAACAAATATCGTGATTACATAACAACAAAAAATACTACTGACACAGGACTATTTTCTAATTACTATTAAATTATATTAAAATAGTTTATAGTTGTTAGATTTTTCTTTTTCTTAAAATGTCTAAAAATGTCCTATACAGAACCTTTTAAATATGGGGTGTGCGACGTCGTCTTAAGTAAACTTCTAGAAAAATCAAAAATTGCTTTTTTAAAGTACGCATTAAAATTAATTTTCTATTAAAAAACTCTTTACCTGAAAACTCGTACTTGACTTCTATACTGGTATACTCAAAAAGGTATATTCACATAAAAAAAAATATAGGTATAAGCCGGTAACCATGACAAATGTATTTGTTTATTCCAATTTATAATTTTCGTCACGCCTATGAAAACTATTGAGAAAATCAAAGTATGGCTTGCATAAAGTAAAAACTAGAACGAGTTTTCTATCAGAAATGCGCGTATACTCGAAAACTCATACTTGATTTTTTTTCTATCCGAAAGTGTGTACGTACATAAAAAATAAAAATAAAAATATATTATTGTAACACCCACTATACATTCCTCGCTACGTTCAAAATCTGAAATGTGAAAAAAATTAACTTAGGTTTTAACCGGTTTTTCAAAAACCAATTTCTATAATATATCTGGATATAATTCTACTTTTAATAATATATGTTATGTATATTGAACATTTTTACTGATATTAGATTCAGTTTTGATACGGGATTTGGGAAATACGCCTTGAAAGTAGGAATTTTCAAGAGATTTGGTCCAGGATAGACCCAGAATAAAATTATATCTACCGCTATACATAAGACACGCAACTGCAATCATTTTTTTTTCTTTTTACAAATGTACCGTTTTAGCTTAATTAGTAATTATTACTATTCGAGTGTCTATATATACTAGTACTTAAATATAAAGATACTAAGTATAAGTTCACTTAAACTAAATTACACCACAAGAAATATGTGCGTCTCTTTAAGATTTACTGTATGATTTTCAGATAACCTGCAGAGTGCAGATTCTAGTACAATAAACAAATACTTCACGTACAGGACGAACAATCCGGTTGTCCAATAGTTAATTGACGGACGTGGTCCGTTGGAATCATATGATTTTTAATTGTACGTTAGTGGACATCCCACACAGGCAATATAATATGCGACGAATTAAAAGGGCCGCTGTAAAAGAAAACCTTCCGTATTGCCGTAAATTCCGATCGTATTTCGTTTGTTAACACTGCGCGCGCGATAACAAGAGCAGGCCTATAGGGCGGCAAAATTAAAAAACATAAACATCAAATATAGTATAGTATAAATAGTAAACTAGAAGTTAATTTTTTTCTTCTGGTTATTTACATTTTAAAGAAATATTTTAAGCAGTGTTCGAATTGTGGAAGGGGGTGCGCAGGGGGACGGAGTTCCTCTACTATTTTGAAATATTTTGACAGCTTTCCCACTAATAATAATATTTTACAGTAAGTATACGAGTTATATAGTTTGGGGGGGGGGGACGCTCATTTTTTGAAAGCCCGATGGCAGCACCCTTACTTCTATTTTTCCAATTCGACCACTGATTTTAGATACAAATGTAGAGGAAAAAATTGACGATTTTCTTTTTTCTTTTTTTTTTTCTTATTTACGTTTTTAAAATTACAGCTTTAGGACGGAAAATACCTAGCTACGGGCCCGAACAAGAGTACCTTTGTTATTACTATTATTATTGTTTAACTGTGGAATAATTAGCGCAGAAATCTCGGGTTATGTAATATATATAATATATATATATATATATGTAAAATTATCTTTATCGCCCGCCCACTCACAGTGCTCGCTTGACGTTACTGTTATCTATATATATTTGTACATTGTCTCGTTATTATTTTTGGGCTTGTCCCGTTTATACGATTGAAATAAAAAAAAAAAAAAACGCTCGTCGTCCGTTCTCCGGGGTGAACGGGAGGCGGCGCCGCTAGGCATTGGACGCCGAGCACTTTTGACGTTGCCGTCCGACGACGCGCATCCGAGTTCCGCGGGGGGTGGGGGGGAACCCCGTGAATCCTTTGAAAAGGCGCCGCGCGCGTTCGTTGGCCAGGCGTCGTCGTTGGCTGTGCGTCGGCCGAGTGCTGCGGGGAAATACCCGGTCGGAGAACACAACGGGGCCGTGTCCGTTTCGGTCGACGGGCGCCCGCCCGCCCGCCCGCGCGCGCGCGCTACGCTCTGCGGCGGGGGCGAACGACCTGCACGCCGCGCGCCAAGTTTCGGGTGGCCTCGGGGAGCGATGACATCGTCCGTCGGCGGCCGTCGTATTCACCTACTGCTGCGCAACCACGGGCGTTGCGGGCGGTAGTAGAGGAGCACACGTCATGCGCGTTCCTATTTTTCATCGCCGTTTTTTTTTTTTTTTCTATAAAATGTTCCTCCTCGGACATTCGGAAATGTACACCGTCGTGTTCCGCCTACTACGCTCGTCAAAAGTCTCGCCGTTTTCGCCGGACACTCCCCCCCGGTTAGGTACACGTCCCTGTCACCGTTCTCCAAAAATCAAAATAAACCACATACCTATACCTATACCTCTGTGGCTTTGTTCGTTTTGAAAATATGTGCTAGTCGTAAATGGGCCGTTTGTTTTACAAACACGGTGTTGGCCACGTTATCAGTTAATATAGTATCGAGAAAATGTCAAATTACACAACAGCTGCTTTGTAAACGACAATGTTGCGTGTACAACCGTGCTCTCGTCTGTCGTTTAAGGTTTTAGTAATTATTTGTGACTTATAAAATTTAATCTCGTTTTAATTTAATTTCATCGTCGGAAGAACCACAAAACTCAATGACCATCTTTTATTATCATAATATTATATAATTTATGATCAATATTCTACTATCAACAGAAATAATCATCCGTTGATTAATCTACACCAAAAACGTTTGTTTTGAAATGTCACACCTCTTACACTTGGCCCAAACACCACGTTAATTAGTGTACATTTTTTTTTTTCCAAAACGAACAAAGCTATTATCACAGAATATACAGAAGGGAATCTCGATAAAAATCACATGGGTTCTTATGACCGGCCGTAAAAAGGTCGGCCGTAGGTACTATGAATCCATCAGGAGTACCAACTACCAGAAATGTAATAGCTATTTTCTTATTTTTAAAAATTTCTGGTCACACCGTCTCATAAAGTGATTTTTCAAATAATGATAATAATTTCTAGCTATGTTTACATTAGAAATGCTGATATCCATAGACATTTTATATGTCTATGTTGATATCACAATACCATAGAATAATGAGAATTTTTCATACACTGTTGAATTTAGAGAATTTAGAAATTATCCAATATGTCTGCCAGATTCCCTTCTGTATATTCTGCGCTATTATTATATATTATAAAATGAGAGTCTTTAGGTTTTTGTTATCTCCTCTCGTTTTTTTTTTTTCTATTCGTTAAGGGTTATTTTTCTCTTGCGCGTTCCCGAGTGTCGTGCGATGACCGTACATTATATTCTGTGCTTTATAATGTGATATTGCGTCGTAATTTTGTTGCTGTCCGCGTGTTTCAAAACGGAACTTATAATGGCATATGGCACCTAATGTGTTTAGAAAGGATTCGCAGGCTACTAAATCACCTGTTGTTGTACATATACATATAGGTACATTTCTTGGGTTATTATACCGACGGCGGCCGCGACGAACGATGGGTACCAAAGATGTAATAACGTCGATTATTGGACATCGGTGTGAGAACGACAATTAAAACGAATGAGATTGTTTCTTCATTTGTTCGCGTCCTTTTTTCTTGTTTTTAATCACCAAATATATTTTTCCAGAATACACCAAATTCATCTCTTATCTCGGCCCCCCCCCTCTTTGCCATGTATTATGCTGTCACCGCGATAAGTCGACTTTCATTCCGCATATTTTGTTTTAGTTTTTTATCCCATGTGCACTCATATAATTATATTGTATCCATTACGATATAAATTTAAAATATCGTACTTACCCGTATGTTGCGTGCAACGCGTTCTCATCCGCATATGAATTCTGTTAAAACGCAGTCTTACGAACCAGTCGCCGCTTTAGAGGGGTGGCGGGGGGCCATACCTCCCCCAAATTCCTAAAAAAATTTTATTTTGTATTATATACATTAATTTTACAATTATCACACTAAAGTACCTACTAAGACTACTGTGGTTATCTATGGCACTTTGATAAAAAGGATATTTTACCTGTGCCCCATAGAAAGTTATCGACTTTAATTATTATTAGGTAAGCAAAATAGGCAAAAAAAAAAAAAATAAAGTTATCAACAAAATTTTTATGCCTCCCTCCCTCCCAAAAAAAAAAATAATAAATGCTGAAGCCGCCACTGTTATGAACTATATATATACGTGCCCTGCCGGAATATGCACTGAAATCGGCGTATGTGTAGAATTGGGTCTATAACGTACGATTTTTTAAATTCCTATATTATCTCTGGTTTATGTACATCCCTTTTGTCCCCCAATGTTTAATTACATTATGAATTAAGGGCTGTGTATGTTAATCAAACATAAATTAACATTGAAGTTAGACCTTCTATTTAATTTTAAGATAAAATAGGTATAGGTATGGGTTTTAGAAGCTTATAAACGAGTGCGCAAGTTTTGGCATACTTTTTCAAACACGCTCGAACATTTTTTTCTAATTTTACTAGCAATATTGCAGATGTTGCAAAGACAAATTATTTGTATTGATTGAACCATACAACAAATTATTAACGGTATTTATGTAACGACCGGTATATAAAATATAAAACTGATAAAAGTTTTCTAATATGACGTTGACGACACTTTCGTTTCTATGATTTTAGACCAAGTTTTAACTTTTAAATTACCAAGGAATATTATATTTAAAAATAATGAAAAAAAATTCGACATTTCTTGCGTCGTTATATACTTATTAAAATTGTAATGGTCACACGCTAGTCACGACTCAATATTGCAATACAAAATTTTAGTTGGCATGATGGCGAAACAAAGACCAAATTATTATATCTGTGTATACACCTATATTTATTTTTCTTCCAATAGATTATCGCTGGTAAATAATATGAAAATAGACCTGTAATTGTTTTCCTTTTTACTTTTTTTCCAACAAATTATTAACACAATAATATTTACACACTATTTATCTATTAATAATAACCTGTTTGGTAGACAAATAATATTTAATCATCGTAAAATGTGAACAACTATTATAAGTATATAGGTTATAAGTAATACTATATAACATACGGCTATTATATTTTCTATTCGGTATATTATGTTAAAATTATATTATATGTATATAATGTGTACTTATATCGTTATACGTTTTTTATTAGTTATTACAGAATAAAACAGCCAAGAATCGAAAGATTTTTTTTCTATATTGTATGATGTATATGTATAGGAAGTGGAGCTCCTTTCATCAAACTGTCCTCCTTTGCTGCAGGATTTCTAAAACACTTATTTTTTATTTCTGTAGGGTCTTATAATTTCTGTTGGGTAGTCTTATAGATATATTTATTATATTATTTCTTGTTTTGTTTTCGTGTGTGAGACTGTAATATAGTACCTTCGTGAGTTGGTCATTTTATTCTCGTAGGCAATAATATATATATATATAAATACATTTCTTACATTTTACGATGGCGAATTAATAGTATAAAAAAGTATTCCTGTCTAATAACTGCAGCAAGATCGTTTTTATTTATAATTCACTACTATTTTAATTACCTACAAATAAAACGTAAATACCGAGTAAACCGTTGCTATACATAACATATGATATTTTTCGAAATTATCTCATTTTTAAACTTTTTTTTTTTTATGCTACAAGTAATTTATAATGGATAATCTCTCAATTAATTTGTTCTTCGATAGTCTTTTTATTAACTGAATGGTGAGTATATTACCGGTTCGATGTACATACTAGGCTGTATTTTTATTCAGCCTTTTGGAACGGACCTGAAGTAATTAACATGTATACGTATATCGATTATCGAATAAAAAATAAGTCATTTTTTTTAAAATATTTTTGATCAAATAATCTAACCGAAACTGCCCTTACAACATAATATATATTGACCTACTCTAGATTGTAATTTTTTCGCATCCTTATGTTTTTATACAAATTAGTTACAATAATATGCACTTTTTTATAAGAGTGTATAATTACGAGCAAATCGGTCGATTAAAATTAGTACAAAAAATAAGTTTTATCTTATCCTTAATGTTTGAGACGCACCTAATTCGTTTAAATTTTTATAATATTATACTGTTTAGCGTTCATAATGATCCACTACGTGTAAATTATAATGAAATGTTATGTACGTAAGTATATATACGTGTAATTACCCCTAATGCACTGCAGTTGCTATATTAAAATAATGATGATATATTAGAATATAAAACTCTCAATGTCCTAGATCTTTCATATTATAGTTTCATATATTATAAACTAATATGTAACTTTGTTAATATAATAGTATGCATGGAAGGCCGATCAATAATTTGTTTGCGATAACTCCTTCGATAAATCATTCTTATAAGAAGAAGCCTTCAGTTGATGACATAACTATGATTTTCTAATTACATGTATATTAGTACTTATTTTAAAAGTCATGTCTATTGTTCGTCATCATAATGATAACCTATAATCAAATATGATTTTCACTACTGCATAATATATACACAGTTGTAATAAACAGATATACCACAGAACAGTGGCGTTATGAAGGACCTTTTTTGAGACACGTGTCTTAATTTTTGAGAAAAATATATTAATTATAATTTTTATGTATTCATTTTCGAGGAAGAAGCTGAAATGTATACTGTGCCTCAATACTATTAAATACAAATTTTGTAATTAACCACGCCACTGTCTGTCACACAATACGCTTAATCAAAATGGACATTCTCGGTCAGACACTAAAATGTGTATGGCATTTTGATAATATAGCTCACTGTGTTGTAGTCTTACAATGATTTTCAGATTTATGTTACATCATAAAGATTATTTCGTCAGAAATTACGCGGTGTTATGAAATTATAGTGTTATCGAGTTATTTACAATCTAAGATATTAGTGATGTTACGAACTGTTCGATTTTCAAACCAAACCGAGTAAAAGAAAATTTGAACCTAATTTGTCGAAAATTGCCAAAAGAAAAATCAAAAATGTTTAAATAAGTAGTTTTTTCTAATTTTAGGACGGATAATAATTTTTCCCCTAATATATATGAGTACTTATTATCGACGAATTTTCGTTATCGTTTATCAATATAATATGATATAATGTACTTATTAAAAATCATTTACGAATCATTTACCTATATTCCATAATATGCTTATAAATATAGAGCGATGTTTATAAATATTTAAAATATTTTATATTAGTATCGATCACTGATTGTTCTGACGAGTTTTCGGCGTTGGATACACAGAAAATATACATAAATCGCAATTCGCATACCAATATTCGTGGTACGATACTAAAATAGATGGTCTTATTGATAATACACTGGTACTCGGTAAATTTATATATCAGTATTCAGTATTTTGACGATCATTTTATTAGGAAAAAAGAAGCTCTTGAGTTGCCAACTTTTTTATTAAATGCTTAATTGTTTTAAATTTAAATTCGGTTCGGGTTCGAATAAAAAATTGTAAGTTCAGTTCGGTTCAGGTTCGTTAAAATTTGAAAAAGTTCGGTTCGGTTTCACTTGGACCTCAAATATCTGGGTTTGTAACATCAATATAACATATCTTAGTTCGTGTTTATAACTAATCAATAATTAAACAATTACTAATAGTGTATTATATTGTATCTATCAGTCCTTGTAAATGCGACTTCTTTTGAGTGAGTACTTATAAGTGGAATTAAATTTGAAGTACAATTCGTATATCTTGGATTATGCATTTTATTGGGGTCCGGAATAGTCGGTGACCGAAGTTTTTGAGAAATAATACTATTATTAATTAATTAAAAAAATATTCCGCCTGCGATGGAAACTTGCGTTCGCTTTTTAGAAAATGGTCCTTCACCCCTAAAGTGTTTCTGTTGAATAGGTTGACAAAGTAGGGAGGTAATCCAAAAAAATATCGAACTTACTATTTTCGGGTTTTTACAACAACTCAAACCTCGCTTTGCTTCGATTCTCGCCTTCTAAATTACCAGGAGTGTAATAACTGATTTTGCACATCACAACTATACAAAAATTTTATTTAATTTAAACTTTGAAAAATACCACGAAAGTTCCTACGATTTGAAATATATTTACCGTTGAATACCGTTAAATACCTTTGATTTCCAAAAAAATACGGACTCGTCATAGGGTATTATACATAAAACGCACAATTTAATTAAATATTCGGATCTATAATAATAGATACTCATATACTAATGTACAATACATAATACGAACGGGGAAAAAAAATAAATACTAAATAATAAAAGTTACAATGATAAGACAATTCATTACGATTCCGTCCACATTACGGACTAAGATACTATGGACCGGTATCGCTTAGAGAGCCTAGATAATAAGAGAGTGGTCAACTCAGTGATAAGCCGCCATTTTTCGTGCAATATAATTCCCGCGTAAATTTTATTTGAATGTGTGAATGAGCATTATTAACACTGTTTACACAGAATAGAAATTAAAAATAATGTATTGGTTAAT
>JAIPRL010005757.1:0-30461 GCA_025469235.1 Pemphigus obesinymphae
ATTATTATAGAACATGAATGAGTAGAAAAATCCAACATTTTTTTTTTACATCATTGTTAGGTTACATATTTTCAAGATAGCATAGTTTAAGCATTCCTCTTTCAAAATAATTTAACACTTTTCCTTTGAAATGAATAATCGAAGTAGTTGTAGATGTAGACCGAAATGAAGTTTATCGGTGTCGCATTGATATCGCCACCCTTTTAGGCTTTAGCCATTCACGGATAATGAAGATTATTTATTGCCTATATATGATACCTACATGATTAAATAAGATCAACTATTCAACATTTTATATCATGCTTTTTATCTAAAACCAATTATGTGATAAGGACAAAAAAAAACATTCGTTTTCGTAATTTCGAGATTTTTCCAAAAATAAATTATAATTTTTAAAAATTTTAAATAAAAATTGAAACGAACATTGCGTTCCTTGCGTTCCTTGATAAATAAATTAAGGGGTACGCTGTTCAACATGAAAAAAAAATTAAGAGTAGCTCCGTCCCCCTGCGTCCCTCCACAAATCCACCACTGGTCCTACCGACTCGTTATTTTTATTTTATTTTTTCAATATTGGCGGCCTGGACGTGCGAAAAAAAAAAATCACTTAATTTTTCGAAATCGCGTTCGATAATATTTATCGACGGGAATTAACGGAAACGGGTACAGTGAGTCGTGCCCATCGGACGAAAAGGGGCGGTTGGGGACCGGGATAACGGCCGATGCCGGTGAAGTCGTAAAGACGACTCTTGTGTACACTGTAAAAAAAAAAAAAAAAACATACATTTATACGTGCCCGATCGGTATACGGCATTTCATTACATGCAAATCACGACCGGGGGCCCGTTTTAATGACTTTCCGCCGTCATATCGTTTGGCTTACTTATTATACATACTATTATTATTATTATTATTATTATTATTCTGACATTCGATAAAATCGTATATCCGTTTTTAAATCACGAGACCCGCGAAAACGTCATTGCGTCAATAGTCTCTGTGCGTATAAATCGTTCAAACACTAATAATAATAATAATCATAATAATAATAATAATCATTATTACTTATCGCGCAAAGTCCATCACGATCGATCCGAATCGATCGACATTATATATTTTTTTGTTGTATTCGCGTACCCGTTATGCGTACGTTTGCCAGTGGCGTAAGTACGTCGGGGGAGGGGTCGCGATGTAAGTGATATATCACCCTCCCCCTGCAGACATCCTCTTTTACCCTGTTAACTTGTTTTATCATTTCAGTACAATTCGTTTTTCGTCGTATCGATATTTCCTGTAAATTTTTACTCTATAGAAAATAATAGTAGGAGGTATATTATACACAGGTAATACAGATTACGATATAAGTAAATTATAGATATATGTAGAACACCATTGTGATAGAAATTTTAGTTTCTCGATTTATCTGCTCGAGCTTATTCCACGGAAATCTGATAATATAATTGTACGATATAGTTATTTTATGATATTCCGTGATATTGATGCAATTTTCTTTTTTTTTGGGGGGGGGGTGTTCAAGTATTACGTAAGCGCCTAGAAAGAGGGAGGAGGGTTCTGTCATGTACATACATTTGTTGACAAGGGGTATAGGGGGTGGGAGGTTAGAACCATACTGACGTCAGGAGTAATAAAAAAAAAATCAAAATATGTACATAAATATGCACTTATTTTTAGCAAAATATGTAACGAAATTTGTCATTTATTTTTAATTAATTCATATAAAATTCGGAAATTTTTTTTTTTTTTTTTTTAATAGTGGGGGTCGCCAGACATTTGCTAACAATCGCTAAGACAAGGGGGGAGGGAGTCTGAAAAAGCCAAAAATGTACTGACGTCATACTTGAACGTCCCCTTTAGTAATACACTGATAAGATGTAATCCTGGGTAAAAACTGTGATTGCATACCAATTTTGCGGGTTTTAAATTTTTATTTGTTCGGTTGATGTTTTTTTTTTTTAATTTTTGTGAATAGTCTCGTCCACATCAAATATTAAAAACTAGTTTTTGCCGATTCCCTGTAGTAATTCTAAACGAAAAAATGTAGAAATAAAAAACAAAAATGAATTCACCGTATTCAAATAAACATATATGAATAACCAATTCATCTGTTTCAATTGCGTGGCTAACTTCACTGAAACAGCTTAATGCTTATGTATATTTAAATTTATTATTATAAAATAACAGTTTTCATATAGCTATATAAGCGAACTACGAGATCGGCATATAAACCATAAATCAGTTTTTGAAGGTATGTCATATCTACAAATTATTTGTTACATAATTTTTAAATATTACTTATATTAAATATAGGTATTTCGTAAACTATTTTTACCTTGATTTTAAAAATTTAATAGATAATTTACATTTTCTTAGGATTTGAATGCCACTTTAATAATTTAAATACTTCAAAACTAATTCCCGATGAAACTGACGAATTTAATAAGCTTGTTGAACATTACAAACCAGAAATCGACATGCATGTGACATTAAAAGAATTGCAAATGAGAGGGAAAATGTCCACTGATAATTTAAATATAAAGACTGCACTAGAAACTTAGACAACCGGAATTATTATTGTAATTTATGAGATACCAATAAAAATGTTTTTTTTTTTTTTTTTGTGCTTTTTGACTAATATTCATATCACTCTTCATAAAATGGTCCTAGTTACGCCACAGACGTGTGTATTGTATATTATATTTTTTACGAATTTAATCGGACTCTCACTCGAAAGTATATCTGCCACACTTTGTTTTTTCACGTTAATTATTTTGAAATGCGTATTCTCCGTAGACCGTAATATTCTCAGTAGTACAAAATGCGTTTTTAATAACGGAAATGGTATTTAAAAAGATCGCTTTGAAATACTAAAAAATACATCCCTTTTCGCGTCTGCGCATGTATCGACAAATAAGTTGGTGGTAGTATTGGTGCAAAAGAGATGACACGAAAAACAATAGACGTGATAAAAAAAAATTTCCTAATATTTTCGTAAACCTTTTATTAGCTATATATTTTAATTTGTTAATTTTGCAGTATACTATATAATAAGAATAGACCAAAAAAAACCTTCGATTATCATATCCAAAATAACGTCCTTTAAATATTTGATAGATAATAGTTGTTTTAACTCTAAAGCCATTTTAAAATGTTTTAATTATTCAATTTTCATTTATCTAAAAACTTCATAATATGTATGCGCATAATATACTATTTGAAAATTTTTTATTTACTAATTTGCAATATTATTTAAAAATTATATTATAACATTTTTAATGTTTAATATATTTGGTCACAATTTATCTAAATCAATCCAACCATGATTTACAAGTACCTACACATTATAATAGAGAATAATAATAGTATTTCACAAGGATTTTAATTATTTGAATGCCATTTCATTAATTAACTGTTCTGATTTCAACAGGGTTCTCCCTATATATTTGGTATTTATTGGAGCATACAGAGTGTACTATAATAGTTCTAACTTCTAGGCATATAATACACAGGCCCACATTCCGCAGGTTCGGAGAGTCGTTATGGTCAGAAAGTGTTTTAAAAGTATTCGGAACACTTTTTCCATAAGTATTTATACTTAAATTGTTTTTCATTGTATTATTTAAATATATGTTTGAAATAATTTCAAAAGTATTTATACATAAATGGTTTTTCATTGAAGTATTTAAATATACGTTTAAAATAATTTCAAAAGTATTTTTTACAAGTATGATAATAAAATGCGAATGTACTTTCTTATTGCTCCCTTAGCGTGAGATATAGTTGCGTTCCGCACACAGCATTACCTTAGGTACCTTATCACATACAATTTTAAATAACTATAATGTGTACTTAAATTTAAATATTAAACAGTTAATGTCTCTATATCCGATTAAACAAATATAGATGTTATGTAAGATTTGTAAATACATAGAAATGGATGAAATAGAAATATCGGCTTATAATAATATATAATATAATCAGTTCGAATAATCCAATAAAAATATATAATATTTTGTTGTAGTCGTATGAATTTTCACTGAAAAAATGAAATATTTTTATGATAATTATTACACATTTATCACTGATATTTGACATGTCTACTAGACTTGTATGATTTTGTATTTTCCGTTAATTTAGAAATAATTATTAAATTCTGACATAAAATGTCTGTATCGAAATTAAAATATTCATGGAACAATGTTTATACATCTATTGTTAAAAATAAACTATTTATCTCGTAGTAAAATACATTAAATTGAGATTCACATGTAATTAAAATAATAGTTGGTGAATATTCTAGAGAAAATTTATAAAAATAAATATCTATTGGGAACAAGATGTTTTTTCAAACATATTTATTTTAAACAACATTTAACATATGTTACAATAAACCTTAATCTAGGCATTTATCGAATATTTACAATACGTACAATAGTATTTACAATTATTTAAGCTTAAAAATAACAATATGTTCCACCTGGAACTGCTCGTTCTGTCGTCTCTGTCGCTCTTCTTTCTCTTTGGCGTTTAGTATATATAGCACTCTACCGCATCCCATTTCTTCCGGGTATGTAGCATGATGGATATAATCGATTCAGGTGTGAGACGTCTTCGCCCACTGTGGCCTCAGTGCAATCCGATTTCTCGCCCAACCGTCGCATCCGAAGAATATATGTTCTGCATTGTCTAGTGTATTTCCACATGATAAACACTCTGGACTTGCTGCCCGTGTAAATCTCTATAGATAGGACGGAAAGAAGCCATGCCCCGTCAGTTGAATGGAAGTTCGTCACACCATGTGATCGATTTTCCCAACAACGCACGTTTGGTATTAATCGCTTTGTCCACTCACCTTTGGTGGTTTCTCCATCCCTTTCCTGTTGCCACCATTGCTAAACCATTTCATCAGCTGTGTGCCTAGCGTTCTCTGTCCCGCTTTTCATCAATCGTCGTAGTTCACACCGACTGCGTGCCATCAGATTCACTAGGGCAGTGCCTGCTACCACCAAGATCGCAGCCATGGACACTGTTCTGTACGCACTAATTACTCTCAAGGCTATGGTACCCTATAGTCTCAACAGAAGCGGCCGATGGTCGTGGAACACCGGTGACGAGCTCCAAACAGGGGCTGCATAAAATAGCTGACTGTGTACTACTGACGCGAGCAGTTTCCTTTTGATCGGCCTCGGACCTCCAACATTCGGCATCAAGCGAGAAATAGCAATCGTCGTCTTCAGAGCCTTTGCCCGCACCACTTGGATGTGCTCTTTGAAACCCAGCTTTGAGCTGAGTCCGACACCCAAGTATTTAATGGGGTCTTTGAGCTCTAAGATCTCCTCTTGAAGTACAAACTGCGGGCGCGTCTATATTTTCTCTTGGTCGTCAACGTAATAAAAACCGTTTTGCTCACTGAAATCTTTAGGCCATTCCTATTTATCCAGTCGCCTACTAGAACAAGCGCATAGTTTATCGCAGACTCCAGTGTCGCGGTATTCTTGCCAGTTTCAATCACTTCAACGTCGTCCGCAAACGCGATGATCTAGACTCCATGGGGCATAATCTGATTCAGAAAGTCTACATAAAAAATATTCCAAAGGATTGGGCCGATGACTGACCTTTGCGGTACACCACATGTTACTTCAATGTCACCAGCATCCGTCTGCAATAGTCTCTCTCTCGAAGATAATCCCGTAGCAGTCGCACTAAATAGGACGTTTTTTCGCTTTAGTGCTTCTCCAATTCTTTCCCATGGTATTGTATTGAATGCATTTACTACTACTACTACTATTACTATAAAAAAAAAAAAAGATAATTTATTATCATAATAAAAAGGAAAATCAATATTTTGATCAGGTGTGCTCATTGTGTTCCATCCGTCATTATTTATATAAAACGTTTCGTTATGCGATCGATTATCCGACAGTGTATTTTTCCTCCAAATAAGTCCTGATAACGGTATAATGGTCGTAAACTAAAGTGAAACGCATATAATAAATAGAACACATACAGAGGTGTATAATTTGGCCCCGACGTGAATTGTACTATTTTTGTCTTTGATACGAATCTACACGACTACCGGGGCACCGATAAGGAAGCTTCCTCCCCGGAGAAAATTATAGGGTTGGTGCGTGGGCTAGGTCGACCCATACATTTTCATGCGACTATCAACTACGGTTAATAAATCATATAACTATATAATACATAATATTTCCATTCTACAATATATATATATATATATAAACTTTCCGTTATTAAAAAATGATTAGAAAAGTGCTATTCGGTTTATTTCTCTTTTATTTTTTATTTCTTATTCCGTACACCCACGAACATTAAGTATACGTAAATAGTATCCCAAATATACGTATATATATATATATATTTGTAATCGTTTCGATATTGGAAGTTCGACCTTATGTTTCTCAAAACATTAGTGTTTACTTAAAATTCATGATCTTGAACCGTATAATAAATAACCAATTTCTTCAATCGTTTTTATATATATATGTATACATAATAATATTATTCATAATATAAGATTCGTAAATCCGTAGACTTTATATTTGGTACAATATGTAAATAAATAAATAACACGTCATTGTATACTGTTAAATATTCATGAACATTTTTTCTATCTAGACCTTAAAAAGAAAATATTCCCAAAAACTAAAATATTTATTCATTTTCAATTTAAACGTATAAGTCCAATATTATTACATTATAAATATATATCGTTAGCCTTATTACAAAAATGACTATGTAAGTTACCAAGTGCAAAAGCATATCTAAATGCCTTATTTTGTCCCTTTGAATACAAAAAAAAGTGTCCAAGTGTCGAGTTGATCACTTTATGTATACAACTACAAAACTGCCATATCATCTAAATGACTGCACTAAAGAACTGAAATACACAAATATTTTGACTTAAAAATCTTAGTACATACGATAATGAAAAATCGTACTACTGATACGCACGGTAATAAAGTAAATTATAGTTAAAAATTTAAATTTTGAAATATAAAAAACTATGTGTGGTGTGATACAGTTCAAATATAATTATTCCGTTAAAGAGTTTAAAAGAATACGTGTTTGTGGAAGAGGAAGGCCGATAAAGTTTCCCAATAATCGTATATGTTATATAAAACAGTAAATAATTGGTTGAATAAACACAAATATACTTAAAACGCAATATTTTATGAGAATTATAGAACATCTCCTTATTGGTCAAACACATTAACTTATAAAAAGTGAATCATTCCTTAAACAATTATTAGTGTTACAGATGGGAATGTAAAAATTATAACATTTACATAAGTTATATACTGGAACGTGGAAACTATAATACCATTCAAAAATTCAGAATCAGCAATAAAATCGTTTGATAAACCAAAGAATTTCCGATCCCTTAAATGTGACCATTTGGACGTGAGACAATAAAGTCAATAAATTATGAAAAATTATTCCGAGATTAAAAACTAAGCCTGAAAAAACGAATAAGTATTGGTACCATTTACGGAATACGTAAATACAAAAGAATTTCTATTTCGAAAAAATAACCTTTGAAGATTTTGAGCGATTAACCCAAATTGCGTGAATAAAGTGCCAAAGGGCTTAAGATTTCCTGGAGATAACAACAATCAGCAACAAAATCAATCTTATAAAAACGTTTAAAATCATCATGAAATATACGAAAATGCAGCCTATAGTACTTTATTAACGCCATTAATGAATAAACAAACCATACGGGTGAAAAAGCGACGCTTTGCGGAATACCTGAAGATTTGTAAAGTTATTATTATTTTTAAACGATATTATATTAATGCATCTAATCCTGACAAATTGTTTTCTATTGGTTAGTAAGAAGCGAATATTACCAGAAGAAGCCCACCAAATTCAGACAAACGTAGAATATTTAACAGAGTTGAAACTCAACTCGGTCATATTATTGTGTAAATTCGGTATAAATTACATGCACTTGAGATTACATTCTAAGAGCGTTCATTATGTACATAATTGGCAAACACAAAATTACAATATATGTGGTTAACCCTAAAGGAAAGTAGTTCTAATATAATTTTTTATAGGCATTTTTGGTCCAGAAAATAACCGGTAAACCATTCTCAATATTTATTATATTGTATTATTTAAAACATTTAACGCCTATTCGTAATGTCGTTAAGATGTTTTTAAAATAATTATCATAATTTACCCGAATTATATTAAGAACATTATTTTATTTTCTGGTAATGTTTTAAGAAAGTTTTTCGATTTCTTTTTACCGTCTAGGAATATTATATTAAATATTTATGGAGAAACTGCAGTAATAATATTTTGATATTCCCTTGGAATGATATTTTAACTTTTATACAAACTTGCAGGTGGTAAATTTATTATCGAAATAGTTTCGTTAAATTTTAATGAATATATGCTATAGGTATTGTATATTAATAATATTGATGGGAACGAGGGTGAAGAAAGTTTAAACAACAATTTGGCGGATCGTTAAATAATAATTATTTCACAAATTACTCGAATAGACGTGAAGTAAAAAATAATTATTTACCGTTGGCGTACCTGCCTATTATAATATCTAGGTATATTTTGTAATCCTGTCGTTCATTTGTTTATGTTTACATTATATAATTATAATATAAGGATAGTATAGTTTTCAGAATATCCTATATATGCATTATTAATATTCACTTGGATTATACATTTTACTCTCATATTAAAATATGTAATTTATTACATAAATATGTAATATTTCTATTTCAGTTTTTTTTTTACATAAAAAAAAAAAAAAAATTGAATGATGGACGAGTTAGGTGAATTTTTTATTAGATAAAAGTAATTTTACTTCAACGTTGAATATCTAGTTAGTATTTACAGACTTTTAATAAAAATAACTCGTTTTGTTGAATTTTTACTAAAAAAAATGACTTTCAACATAATTTCTAATAATTAAACTCAATTGTTCATCTTTGCTCTTTATTTTATTTTTGGATTATATATTACGTGTTTCGACTTTTTTTTTTTTTTGTAAACCCCTTTATTATAATAATATATAAATATTTTATGTATATATATTTCTTCTGTCTGTGTGTATAAGCATTCAAACTCCTCCTAAACGGCTGGACCGATTTTAATGAAATGTTTTGTGTGTCTCAGAGTTGGTCTTGGATGGTTTAGATTCACAATGGCACCCGGTAGGTGGCGCTGCAATCGAGTTATAGGAAATTTTTTTTTTCATTTTTTCAAGATTTTTTGCATATCATAACATGTAACCCCAAAATTTTACCCTCCCCCAATATTTTTTTAAATTAAAGGAATCAAAATTTCATAAATAATAATTGACCATCACAACCTTCTGAGAAGTATATGAATAATTGACCTTCTGCAGAAGTTTGTGTACCATATAGGTGACGCCGATGACAAATGATGTGATATTTGTAAATATGTAAAATATTTTTTTTAAATTTTATTAAATTGGATGAAGCAAATAGAACATATAAAATACTAAACACTGAGGCAAATACGCTGTACCTATTTTCTATATAAAGATAAAAAAAATTTAAAAAATAACTATTAACGGGAAATGCCGGTAATTCAGCTAGTATACGAGTAAGTATATATATTATAGAGTAATATGGATTGAAAATATACACAAGTAAACTTATTGAATATTATTATACAATGCTCGAGGAAACTGTGCGCGTACGTGAACCATTACCAAAATGCACTTAAATAATCCCGGCTTCGTACAGTTTTGTCCCGTCATCGTTCTTGGCGTGAGGGCGGTAGAGCTTGTAACTGGGATTTCGATACTTCCTGTTAATATTGATTCCGTGGGCGGTTTTTGCGACATGCCGTTATTATATATGTAATATATTAACGTAAAATATGTATGTGTGTTTATTTTTACGTACACAATATTGTTTAAAAGTGGAGAAAACAAATGTATAAATAATAATTTAAAACAATAAAACAAACAAAATATTTCTGATTTTTAATTTGAGTGTTAGTAAAACTTAATTTTCGAAATTGTGTATACTTGTTTCGTGGCCTCATTATGTACTGTTTCAAAATGGTATACGAGAAAATATAATTTAAATAATGATTCAACTTAGAACTTTGTAATTATAAATATGCGAACAATTAGCTAAGTACTTCGTTAAACTATAGGGATATTTTAAGATTTCTATACTTGAATATATTTTTAAATTTCGCATTTTATATTTTAAAAATCACTTTCAATACCACGAATCTCACGTGTTTTACAAGTGAAATTATCATCGCGGGCCTCATCACTGTCTTATAAAATGTACCTATTAATGGTAATTGAGGTTCTTTTATTACATAGAATACCTGATGATTCTTTCCACTTTATTTTTTTATTTTATACATTTAAGTAAATATTTAATTATTGATAAATTTATTAATATAACATTCGTCACAATTTATTCATATGGAATTGATTTAAAATAATATAAATGTTATCAAATAATTATAGTGATAAGCTTTGAATGTAATCAGTTTAATATAAATTCATTACATTTTATTAACTATAATCCCTGTTATAAAATATATTATACTCAGTTTATTAGTTAGAGTACATAAATCTTGAAAATGTAAACTTTTTATTATTTGCATTTAATTAAATGTACATTTCGTCACCGTGGCCGACGTCACAACTGCTTCGTACCTTCGTAAACTATGATATGGCTATATTATAATATGACACATGATGAAGACCGGAAGACGTTATGGTATCAGCTTTTTCACAGACTTGTAGAAAAAAAAAAAAATTACTACGATATACAACTAATATTATTTCAAATAAGTACTTATTATTAAGGTATTATTTTAATTTCATATATATAAAACATCAACATTTTTTAGTCGTCTTTTCCATGAAAAAACCTTATATTTATTTATTTAATTCTTCGGACTATTTTTGTAACGATTTTCCATGCATTTCCAAACTATTCTCCAGTCATTTTGAGATTTTACGCTTTTCGTTATGTCCGCGTTTTCGCCTTTTCTCCGAGCTTTTTTACAGCGAGAAGAAAACCCCCATTTCTGAATTCGCCATTGGTTCGTTATCATCTGAACTTAGTTATTATCATTAACTTTTAAAATAGACTTTTTCGACCTTTCCCTTCGTTTTTTGGCACCGCGGATGTTGCATTTGCATTTCCCGGAAGTTTTAGCTGGACGTTTCTTTGTCAACCGATCGTCTCCTTCCAACTATAGGACATTCGTTCAGAATATGTTTATACTATCTGTTAATATACAGTATCGTCCGTTATCTGAATAGTTTAAATACGAGAAATTTCTACCACTATCATAATGGTTAGGTAGCTTCGTTATAGCAGGAATGATAGATTAAACGAACTTCCGATGCGAGTACACCAGTTTGAATCCTACTCCGCTGTCGAAATCATAATACACTTTCTTATCATTATAACTTTTATTATAATTTTTTTTTTTATATCTATAATATATTTATTATATCTCATAGTAATAAATTTTAAATCGACAACTTCCGTAGTATTATTCACAATTTTAGTTTAATTTATATTAATACATTCGGGCGAACATTTATCATAAGTATAATAATGTTTAATCGGACTATCGAACATATAGACATGTCGAAAATGATTATATAAAAACCCAAAAACGATATATCTAGGTACTGAGTTGGTACCTACTATATTTTATTATATATTTATATTTTGTACTCACATTATATTTAACGGTAAATATATTTCAACCCGTCAAACTTTCCTGATATTATTAAAATTGTAATTTAATTTATATTGATGTGTCACTTGTGTAAAACCCGTTACACTTGGACGAGAACCGATTGAAGCGAGGTTCGAGTTCTTATAAAAATCCAAAAATACTAAGTTCGATCAATTTTCGAGTTACTCATTTTGTGAACCTATTCATCGGAAACACTTCAGGGGTGAATGAAAGAGAAAATCATTAATCGCCGTAGGTGGAATATTTTTAAAACTAATTAATTAACAATATTATTATTTCCCAAAATCTTCGGTCACTGACTATTATGGATTCTGATAAAATACAAAATATAAAATTCGAAATATACGAATTGTACTCGAAAGTAATTCTATTAATTAAGTGTTATACTCAAAAAAAAGTTACACTCACAAATTTTCACACTGAAACGGAATTACAAAGTCAAGGTTTTGCACTCGAAAGGAGTTAAACTTAAAAGTAGTTTCACTTGAAAGGAGTTGCTCTTAGAAGGAGAAGTTTTAACCGATAGGCGTTACACTCAAGCTATAAGTTAATATAATACCTATATATTATATTGTATCCTATATTATGAAATGAATGAATAAAATATGAACAGGTTTTAAATACTTGTATGTATGTAAGTCCTGAAGGGGAGGTACGAAAAAACGGTCATAATATCTATTTTTTACTTCAAAAATTTTTTTATTGCCCCCATTTCCTTCCTGTATTTTCCATTGGTAGGTACCTACCTAAAGACGCTTTCAAATGCCCAACACACATTTACATATTTTTCAATTTATTTGTATATGAGTAAAATCTAATAAAATAATACAAATATCCGGTCAAAAATACAATAATAATTGTGTGTAACATGCCGGGTATTGGTAATGGTATTTTAAAACATTGATACAAGTATCTATAGTAACTGTAACGTCTATATATTATAACGAATATTGCCATTTTTATCATTATATTATTATATTGTGTAGCGAATTTGAAAAATATTGAAATTGTTCAAATGCACTCGAATCGTGTGATATTGCGAATACATTTTTCTATTATTAATTCAATTTCTGTCCGAGACCTATGCGGATTCAATTAAAGAGATGGCCAACGACATCGTAATTGTATCGGAAAACGCGTTGTTGTGTCGATTGTCGCGATTGCGTTGTTGTTTTGTTGATGATTCGAAAACATGTTAACCGAAACGACGACAACCGCACAACGTAACCTGCTGCTTATACGTATAGCAGATAATATAATATATGGAGTTGTCAGTGGCGGGTCCAGATCAAAATATTTGGGTAGGCCCGTTGTATTCTTTATATATACTCAACAGAAAAATTTGGACTAGGATATGGGTAGCGATTTTTTGTATATTGGTTAGGTTAAATACAAACATTCTGTTTCCAACACGCATTCTAATGAAGACCTACAGAAACTTAATATATTTTCAGAGTTTAAATTGAAAAATTTAAAATTGCACTAATTATGACAGACTTAAAGATCTAATCAATGAGATGATACATTACGACACTCCTCCATCAGCCCAATAGTGTTAACTTTCCGCCATGAATAATGACTGTGTTATCTATGTTAGCCGCGCCGCCATCATTGTGAAATATTAGCGATATTATTCCAAGGTTTATAGGCATTCATCATATAACATAATAATCAGCTATCAAACGTTGATATTATTCTGCCGGTCAGTTGCGCGATAAGTGAAATATCTGATATATTTTACTAGATCAATTTTCACGTTTGGTGTAGTCGGACTACCCTGTAAACCACGCCACTGCGGGGGTTGTCGCCGCCCCCTAGAACTAGACGAATCCGTCGGAGAGGTGTTTTTTTCGTTTCACGTTATATTATCGTTATTATCGTACATACTTCGAAATATAATAATAATAATAATAATATACGGAAGCAGGTATATAGTGGAATATGGGTGTGTATGGGATTACTTTGGTACGATTTTTTTTGTATTTTGTATTTTTGCGATTTTCATTCGCCACCCCTATAGGTTTTTTTTTTTTTTTGTAAAATATCGCTATATAGCACTGCCGTCGTGTGCATATACACGTATATATATATATATACTGTGTACACGTATGAAAAACTTGAAAAATTTATTTATAAAAAACGGGAGGGGAAAAAAAAAAACTATAGTATATCCCTTGCCCGGCCTGCGGTATAGTGTCGGAGCGGCGGGACATGATAAATCGCACGCCTCCGGTCACGCCATCCACACACACACACACACACACAAATTCTAGGGTTGTATTTCGGTAAATATATATAATATATATATATATGTATATTGTATTATAGGTGTGTACGGAAATTTAAATATACACACCGACCGAGTATATAATATTATATACATTATATATATACGCAATATACACATAGATTATTATTATTATTATTATTATACGCAGCGAGTGACCGCGCGCCGTCCGTCCGTCCGATTGCGTGCTATATCCCTACACGTATATACAGAGTGACCACGGTGAAACACACCGAAATGAACGTACTCGGATTTTTTTATTTATTTATTTTTTTTTTTTTTTTAACACCGCACCAACGAGCGCTCATTTATATTTGCAAAAAAAAAAAAAAATAAAACCGTCCACACCGATCACCATAAAAATCGCACTTGTAAACCTTTGAAATTTTTTTTTCACCACAATTTATTTTTTTAGTTCCGTGTAATAATTCTATACATATATATATATTTAGGGTGCCACTTATTTTTCAAACATCCGAATTCCTATTTATTTATTCTATTTAGTCTAAAACCAAACCCTATTAAATCTGGGTTCAATCAAATAAAGCTATAACACGTGTTCACTCGCGCGAGCCCAAAGTATGGACTTTTACAAAAATATATAAAAATAATACGTTATTTTTGGTAATTATTGCTTAAACTGTTGGATAAATGGAAAATGGTTTTTAATATAAAAAAGATTTTTTTATAATAAGGTCTATGAAAAAGAATCTTTACATATTTTCTCTATATATCTTAGTTACAAAGTTACATTCTAAAATCCTAAAAAAATCGTCAACCTATTAAAATTTAAAAAAAAAAATTTATTTTTTTTTGTACTATATATGGATCTTTTTACATTCTTATAAACTCTATTAAAAACAGATTTCATTTATCATACTTAATTTTTGTATTAACCCAAAAAGTCCACAAAGAGTACATATTTTTTTAAATTAAAGACGTCACGCTTAAAATCCAATCAAAATTTAAAAAAATTAAAAAATTGAGAAATAATTTAATAATTTTTAACAATAATATTACTAAAAATCCACCGTTCCCCCTGTGATGAACGTTTTATTGAAATATCGATATTTAATTCTACGTATTTAATTTTACCGTTTTAAGTATATATTTCCGAGATCGCGATACAAATGATTGGGCATAAAGATTACGAGTACTTATATATGGACAATGAATGAATTATTTACCTTGGCAGCAGTGGTATACGATTAATTTTCCCGATATTATAGTAATGACCGAGTAGGTACATATAATTATTAATCATAATACGGTCTAATACGTATATGGTCATATCAACATTGTGCTGTTATGGTCATTGCATCAATTATCAATTTATCAATCGTATCGCCATTTTTGTTTATGGTGAATTTGTTTGATATTAAAGTACATTATTGGCTATAATTGACACTGCAGTTATATTGTTATACCTATACTTAATTATAAACGTATTATAAATTGAAATATGTAGATAATATAATATTATTTATGTCGTAAGATTTTATTTTCTTTTACATAAATTAAATGATTCAAGAAAACGAATTCTATGAAATTGATAATCTTTACTTAACACAAACGTTATGCACTAGAGTAGATAAGAAGGGTTTTAGGAATTCCAATCATCTCTAATTACTTTTTAAAAATTGTTTTGATTTGATTAATTATTGCGAATATAACATTTTTTTGAAGTCGTTACTGATATAAATCGGAATGAAACTTCTATAATTATAAAATCCCCACTGAAATTTCCACAACAAATATTGGCTGTCGTAAGCTTATAATCTATTAATAGTTTATATAACTATTGAAAAATATGTTAGTAATTATACGTAATTATGCATTTAAAAAAATTACAAAACTGTCTAAAAAAAATTGACATTTTTGTATGGCTACTACAAATATATTGTGGTATTTTTTAAGTTAAATTGGAATTTACCTAGATACTTACTAATTAACAAAGATGAGCAAAGTTAATGAAAAATAACTAACTTGTAGTTAAGTTAAGTTAACCTAAATGTCTTCAGTTAAAAGTTAAAAGTTAACCAAACATAAATTGAACTGGTTAAGTTTAAAGTTAACATTGAAAAAATATTAACATGATTTAGTTAAAAAAATATTTTATTTTTAATTTAGTATTTAACACTAAAATCTCAAGATTTTTTTTTTAATTATTCAACAAAAATCTTTTCAATTATTTACTCTTTGCAATATTAAGACGTATTACGTACCTACTTATTTATTTCGTGGTTTCCTTTGTACGAATATTAAGATACTCTATATAGACTAATAGCAATTTCGTCTTAAACGTGTTAACTTAACTGAATGACTATAATTAATATTAACGATTAAAAGTCAGGCCAATGATTAAAATATTTAATCTAGTTGAGTTAAGTAGTTTACGAACAAATTAATTAATTAGTTGGGGAAACTACGTGTATAAAATTGGCCCCCTCATCCAAATTCAATCGGACTAATTGTAAGTTAAGGTCTTTGTAAAGTTAATTAAAAAAAAATTAAGTTAAGTTGAAAATTATTAACATTTTTTTTAATAACTTTATAAGTTATAAGTTAATTTTGAAAAAAAATAACTTAAAACTTAAAATTTTCTAATTAACATTAACTAATTATTTAATACCTATATTCTTATATTCCCACCAGGGTTTAAAACCGCTTCCGAAAATAGCGGTAACCAGCTCCAATAGGAGCCGAAAAATTTTGAGAACCGGTAACCGGTATTAGGCGGTATTTAAATACATAGAGATATTAGAGATATGGATAAACGGTTCCTTGAATATTTAAAATATAAGTGGTTACCACTTCTTAGTTAAAAACCGCTTCCTACCTTTCATAACCGGATACCGGTTTTAACCTGAAAAAATTTATTCTATGTCTAAATAATAATATATTTAAACAATAAAATAAGTAAAATTGCCTATACTAAAAAGTGAATACTTAATACAGAAAAACGATTCTTCGGACAAAATTTAACTTAATTCAGATAGTTGTGTACCAAGGATGGTATCAACTAGTTAATAAAATAAAGTTAAGTTAATGTTAACTTAACTAGTTAATTTTATCAATTATAAACGTATCATATTATGTAGTTAAAGTATCCGTGAACCAAATTATTATCTGGTTAATTTTTTTCACAGAAAGTTTAGTCAAGTTAATATTTTAATTAATTTCTATAATATACATTATGTTATAATTCATATAGTAAGTATAGATCATTATAGTACAGTAGTGTGCCATATTGTGTATTTATAAAAGGGTATAGGTTTTATTTGTATTATTATTTAAAATTAGTTACTACTATAATTATATAGTTTAAACATCAAAATGATTTCATATTGAACATTGAGTATTCATAATACATAATGGTAATGTAGCTGTGATAAACATAAAATGGCAATAACATAACCACTTAAAAAAAAATAATAATAATAACAATAATAATAATAATAATAATAATAACGTAGAAGTTATTGCAAAATTCTGTGTTCCGTACAGAATTTGCGTTCTTATTTAAACAAAATTGAAAACGAAGATTTATTTTAATATCGATAAATATGAAAAAAAAAAAAAAAAAAAAAAACTTTAACTTTCGGATTGACTGAATCAAATCTAGTTGTAACCGACGATGTAGTAACGCATGCCGGTCATGTCATCGGTTCGTCGACTTTTAACTTGTGCCACTATAGTGCAACGACTAGTCGTCACGAACATGACCGCGTGTCCGGTTAATTATTTCATTAACTTTGCCCGTCCTCGATGTCGACCACGTTATACCGATCGCGGGTATAGGGCATTCGTGGACGCGGAACACCCTGTACACGACACCGCGGTGACGGCCCGACCGCCGCGCGTGTAAACGCGTTCATTTGGCCGTGCGACTTTCAATGATTGAGACATTATATTATGCGCGGGCGTGCCCCGGGGCCCTACGTGTGCGCCCGCCCGCCGTGAGCGATCCGTCTTGCCCGATTGCCGTCTAATCTAGCAGCGCACGCGGTCGAAAACACCGCCCGGTCGCACGCGCGCCGAGTCGGGCGACCGGTCGAGCACGACACGCGGTCCCCAGATAAGATCGCAGGTTAGGTTCGCAGATCGCACCGGCACCGGCCACGTTTCGCCCGAATCGCGTTTCATGCCGACGATTATTATCGTTATCATCGTTATTATCGTTGTCGTTATTATCATACCTAATTGGTGTACGTACGAAATTGTGTACAGGCGCGTGCGCACGTCCGGGAAATCCGCACGACGCGTTATAAATAGGTAGAGTCGCCGGAACGTACTGCGTTCGTAATATTACGCTATTATATCGTAAAAAGCCGTTATAATAAAATGTATGTAACGTACGGTTTGTCCGGAACGCGATGTAAAAATGGCGGGTCAGACTATACCGTAAGTATAAACAGACATGTCGGCTGCTATAATTCCATATTCCCCAGACGTGGAATAAACGATAACAATATCATGGATGAAAGAATCTCGGTATCTCAATAATAATATAATATATACAAAATCGAAACACGTCTTGAACAAACAACATGGTAATGCAAGTGTTTTATTAATAGATATTACAATATTACAATCATTAAGCCGGGAATAATTTTTCCAAGAATTTTGTCGTTTATTCCATGTCCGGGGAACATTTTCTACGCCGAGTTATCTGACTGACATGCCTATATTTACTTATGCCACGGGTCAGATTATATTACAACAGGTACGGTCTGGAAGTGGCGTGCACCATGATGATTATCAGAAAAGTGCACAATATGCGAAAACGGGTCTAGCAAAAAGAAATGCGTGCGGCTCAAAGTGGCTGGGAAAAAATAAAAAAATTGGTACAATCGCGTTCGGTGTCACAGAACCATACGGAAATGTCACCTGCTGAAAAATAGAGTATCGCACATGATCGCTTACGTTCGACTGCCGGCTGTGAAATATACGAACGGTTTGTGGTTTTACGATTAAGAAGACGCTATACCCAGAGGTGAAACTAGGAATTTCCACGCCCTGGGAAATTACGCCAACAAAATTGTAATAAATCCACCTAAAAATCTTACGCCCGGGGATCAAACATCATTTACCCCCCCCCTTCTATTACCATCACTGGCTATAACAACCATTTTTAATGGATTCTGTGTTGGTAATTTTTAAAAAGTTTTTTAATTATGAAAATTTCACAATTAAAATGTGTTAAAATACATTTTAAAAGTAATCTGACAATATTCTCATATCTGTACCACTTTTTATTGTTGTGTAATTACCAAATTCGTTCAAAAACTACTTATAGAATTCTGAACTCAGTTTCATCAAATATTATCATAAAATAAAAATAATTACACTAAATAAAAGACGAGAACTTTAAGACCGAGAGTAGAGTTTTTGTTCGATAAGTATGTATATTTAAAATTTGTGATTGAAAAAAGACAAATTTTCGAATGAAAAAAATTAGTTTTATTTAAAAAACTCTATTTTCGTCCATAGTCAATATCCTCATCTATCATATTCTGTTTAAACTTTGAATCTATTTTAACTAGAAGAGATGTTGTGCTTAGAAATCGAAAACGTGTGTTAATGTCGTTAAAACGCATGCATGGCGTCCGTCGGGTCATCGCAAAAGAGATTACTGCAATGACTGCGCGTTATCTTAAAATGTGTATTTTGATTCTTATCGGACAAATGGTTATATAGAATACCTGTTTTATCACTGAACAAGTGACTTCAAAGAACATAAAATGTCATCTCCCGTGCGTTCTACCTAGGGTACGACACGAGCTTCAAAATCCTTTGTTCTCGTGTGAATCACGGTTTGGCGACCTTTGAACGCACCTTAACTGGGGATCTAGATGAACGTCACCCAGCAATTTATCCGAAAATAATCATATGTTTTACATATGTATCACATTTATAACCGCACTGTACAGAATAAACGTAAACAAAAAAAAGCGGAATTCAAATTTAAGATAGCGCGCAGTAACTGTAATCTCTTTTGCGACGTCTTTTGGACGTGTGGCCAGAGATCGTTAATCGTAAAACCGTTACTAACATGTGCGGTACTATATTTCACAGCCGGTAATCGAATATACGACCATGTACGGTACTCTATTTTCCGCCCCTTTTCGCTTCTGTAATGTCCTGTGGCTCAAGGTCACCGAGCCGTGATCATCGAGAACAAATGATTTCGAAACAGTGCCGTAACCGCTGGTTCGGCATATGTCGAAAACGCTAACCTGTAACCATGGCCCTTGTTTGGAATTTGGCAACGGTCACGGCCATATCATACATTCCATTCCAATATCCGGTAAACATTCGGAAGTATAGGACTAGGGTGGCCGACCCCAAGTAGTTGGGAGAGAAGCGGCGAAGGAGAAGAAAAAGAAGAATCCAATATCCGGTAAACGGTTCCGAAACGAAATTTATATTTTTCGAGGTAGAGGTATTGGGTATAACGAATAAAATATTACAAGGGACTCCATAGGTATACTCAAGGGACGACAACAAAAATCAACACATATTTTTTCACAATGTTAGAAATCCGTTATTTTATTAGAATTATGGTATTTACAGTATTACTCTTTTATCACAATAAAACTAATGTAAAAAAAAAAAAATGAATATTAGAACTGTTTTTATTTTTTATTTGGAAATTTCTGATTTCAAAATTTCCTGTTAACATCACTATTATGAACAAACCGGAATTATTAAACTATTAAAGTAATCATAAAGAAGGATACTAGTTACCGAGTAATGTGAAAACAATTTGATTACTTTTATTATAAAATGATTTATCGTAATTTTAAGGATATATAAATGCACTTTGCATAAATCATTTATCATCACGATTATGCATTTTATCCATTTGTTATTTTTCAATTGTCTTTTTAATTCCCCCGTGAATCGAAGCTGCACGCATGCGGTCGATTAATTGCGTCCACGGGGAAATAATATCGAAAATAATAAAAGAAAAGATTTTACCGTATAAATGCTACTTTTATTGCGTGTGTGGGCAACGGAGGGTGTGCCTGTCTAATACGTAGCGGGCGAATAGTTGTCAACTGTCAACATAAAACCAAACGGGACAATTTAAGATTCGGTCGAGCTTGTTACACTGCAGAGTAATTTAGCTTTTTCAATTACTTTTTCTACATCTGCAAAATCCCCTCTGAGCCATCCGTTTTCTTATGCTTTGAATGGATTGATTTTCACGCGCCTAAATCATCCAGACAAGACAAAATGTCTGAGGAAACTTTTTCACCAATATTATAATTTTGAAATAGGGTTTTTGAATTCACTGAAAAAATGAAAACAACTGATAATTGATTATACAATAACAATTTTTATAATATTTAAATTCTAGAAAAATATAACTTAAAGGAAAAATTATAATATATAAATTATGCATATAATGAAATTTTTGAACATTAAACGTACTAATAAATTCAAAATATTATTGATTGTAAATATTAAATAACATAACTATAATAATATTATATAATTATATTAATAATAATTAGTTTATCATATTGATTGATTTATTTATTATTTATTGATATATAGGTACATTGATACATTCATATACACGATATAATGGTATAAATTTAACGTAAAGAACGACATCACAATAGCAAAATAAATAATGGTAAAATAACGATAATAATGGTAAAAATAATATAATAATAGATAAAACAAATATTAGTCAACTATATATTTTATAGTAATAATATACCTCAATTCAGGGCCATAGATAGAGTGGGGCTTTAGCCTACTGAAACGTCAGAATTTTTATATATAGTTATATATTTCTACTTGATTTACAACAAGAACCAGCTTTATTTATTGACACCATGAAAATTATTAACACGGATAATATTATCATGGTTTATTTAATTATTTATAATTAAGTCTCAAAATCCGGATGTAGATGACTTTTTCTCTTTTTTCTTTTGAAACGTCTTAGCAAAAATGTGATTCAATAATACACGAGTCTGAAAAACTAATTTTTATTTTGAATTTTCAACATTTTAAGGTTGGTTATTGTAATTTTAAGTAATATTTTAACTATTTTTCAATAATCCATAGAAAAATCACGAGTTTACTATAATTATTTTTTTATAATTATTATACATAATATATATTATTTCACTTACAATTTAACATCTTTGTATACATTTTAGTTTTAAAAATATACATTACACCGTAAAAACTGCAAATAATAAACATAAAATACGTCGTATAAATATAATACATGTACCTACCTAATACAGTATATATATAATTTAAAAAATTTGAATGGTAATTTTTATGTTTTTAGATTATAAGTTTAATTTTTAAAACATCGACATCCGGGTCCTATTTATAATAAACGAAGAATTTATTCGCATAAAAACCACATAAATACATAATCAATGCTATCACAGAATACAAGTGATACAAGGGCGGGTCTAACTGGGGCCGTGTTACCTCTGCCGAAAGGATTTTAGAAAGAGACACTTAGGAAAGTTAAAACCTAGCAGATCAAATAGATCATATCATTGATATTTTTGCGAAAACTAATAATAGACGGTTCGGATTTTTCTATTTAAAAATTGTTGTTTGTTTTGTTATAAAGTTTTCTGAAAATTATGACTTAGCCCCCTCCCCCCGACCAAGTCTCCGGAGCTGCCCCTAAAGTGATATATATTAAATATTTATTAATGGTATGTGGTTTATACCATTTATACCATAGAGTAATATAATATAATAGTTCATGCCAACAGTTTATCACTATATACGAACAAATGGATTACAACGTAATTATTGAGTGATAAAATGCAATCATGATTATTTGGAGGTATAACAGATATCCAGTATTCCAGTCACGAATTTACGAGTGCGTTATTATTAATTAACATCATAATAGGCAGTGATGTAGTCCAAAAATAATTTATGGGTATCCGCAAAAATGTAAACAAATATAGGTATAATAAGGGGAGGCTTGACCTCACACACTCCTCCAGGATCCTAAATATTTTATTATTAAGAGTAATTTACATATACTAGATAATTGAAGATGATATATTAATTACATTTTTAAACGAATTACGATTTTAATTAAAGACGTTTAAAATCTTTATCTTTATCTTTATCTGAAATATTCATCTGACACACCAGAGTAAAATTTTAATATTTTTTGATTTTAGTAGGTAATTTTTGCTTTTTATCAGTTTGATAGAATTTGTATAGTATGTACTAATTTTTTGTAGCAAATATAACCCGGAAGATATTTAAAGAAAGTTGTTTTTTGATTTTTGTGTAAACACATAAGGAAGAACTATGAATAAATAGTTCATTTCATTGATTCCGAAAAAAATGTTTCTAAATGTGTTGAAATGTAATATTCAGGATAGGGTTTCATTTAATATGAAACTTACATTATCATATTTTATTGTATCGAATATGAAAATCGAACAATTACCAATTTTTCACCAAATTACAAATGTTGTTAAAATGTTTTTGGAGTGAGTACTTTGTATACGCACATATTCTATCACATACCAACAGTTTTAATTTTTTTTCTATGGTATACGCACTTCTTAAAATTTGGAATATAATTTGACACCTACACATACCCTCCACTACATCACTGATAACGGTTATTGTAAATGTGAACAAAAAAATAAATAAAAATTTTGTACTCTTACTTTTCTTCCTGTGAAACAGGTTATAGTAAATCAAAATTTAAATATGTTTTAATAGATACTAGTAATCAGTAAAGAAAGTTTTCACATACAACAATTATTTAAACGATGAACTTGGTTGGAATTTCTGATATTCAAAACGGCACATTTTGTAAATATTAAGTGTTTTTCTATGATAAAGGGTTCTGATTATGTAACAAACTCAAAATTTAAAAAATACTTTATAAACAAAAAAAATAAATAAATAATACTAATTTATTTACATTAAAAATGTATACTTGATGCATTGAGTTATATAAATCAAGCCATGTCATATAAATGATATTCTTTAAAATAATTTGACATATTGGGTCATATTTTGTGATTCTTATCAGTTTAATTACATTAAAATTTTCTATGTTTTACTATTTATTGACCTGAAATTATTTGATTTGCTTGCATATCTATATTGTGTTATTTTTACTAGATATTTAATAATTAGTTCTATGAAATAATATTATTATGATACGATTAAAAAAAATTTAATTTAGTAAGTTATTTCCCTTCATTATTTTTGGTTTCATTATAATTTTTACTAGGTATATTGAAAATATATGAAATGTATCTATATATATATATATGACAAGTAATATATTCTTTTTTTTGATAAATTATTCATTTTTTATTTCCCATTATATAATTACCCTTTTAAAAAGTACTACATTTATTAAGATCTGCTAAGAAATGAGATTTATTGAGTGAATAAAACAACTCTTAGTTGATTAAAATATTATTATAACCTACATATAGGTTGAAAAATCAATAAATTCAAACATGTTTAATTGTAATTATAAATCACTGAAAACAATATTAACCATCGTTAGTTCGAAAATCGTTGGTATAAAAACCCATTTGTATACATTTACGAATACTAATTTATTGAATAATTAATTTTTTCCTATTCTATTTGATTAAATATGTATTGATAAATGTTTAATTCAGCAAAACCTTTATAATTACAAAATGTGTTACTTTGAAACGTATATTAATGAATCAATTGCATTTTTTAGAATAAATAAATTATCGTGTATTAACTATAACTAGTAAACTTATTAATTAATTTAAATTTATAAGCACACCATACATATGTATCAAGGCATCAAGGTAGTTTGTGTGTCCAGTTGGACTCCCAGTAATAAAATATTCGACTCACTGGGTATTCTCTTAATTTCTATAATATATTCATGTGTAGGTATAATACCGAAATATGTAAAATACTGACAAATGTTCATTCAGTAATTTATAACATCAAGCTTTGTCTTTTAAAAAAATTATCAGTTCTAATATCATTGAGCATAAAATGTATAATAAATTAAATTGCCTAATCGCAGGAATTATTTATTTAATGTACGATGTAGATAAATGTGGTGGATACAGCAACTTTACCATGCACATGAAGGTATATAAACTTAGTGCTTAAAAAGGAACATTTTTCGTTTCTCAACAATTTTAAAATTTTGGCAAAAGAAAATTATTTATAATATAAATCAGACATACTTCGAAGTGTCCACCTTGTTTTGTGCCATTTTTTTAATTTTTTTTTTTAATTAAAAATCCACGGGAGTACTTTGCACCACGAGTAGGATATTGGTGATGGAAGATTATAATATCTAAACTTTTAGATTCTGAGAGTAGCGAGGAATGTACGGGTTTAACAATAATATATATATCGAAATATAGAATTTTTTTAAATCTAGTTATTGGATCTGTAGATTCTAGTAACTAGAATCTAGTTAATTCTTTAAAGAGGTCAATTTTCCCAGTAATTTTCTCAAGCGTATAACAGAAAATTACTAAAAAATACCAAAACTTATTATAAATTTGAAAATAATCAAGTTAGAGACTATTTGAATGTATACTAAATATTTACTGTAGCACTATATTATTATGACGTGATAAAAATTAAATTTAAAATCTAAAATAATAATAATATACACTATTTCATCCGAGGACCGATAACTAACTACCACCATCTCTACCTGGACGGTTTATAAAACCATGATTTTCAAAACAATATCTATTTATTATATTATCAATTATTTAATATTATCGCATATCTACAGGTTTAATTGTATAGTTCAATAATGTCTACATTTTTGAAGAAAAATTATATAAACTTTTACACTAAATTCCAAAAAAAAAAAAAAATTTAAATTAGATTTGAAAAAAAAGGAACGAAAATAAACGTCCACGTTCCTCCCAAAAAAACGAAGTTCCATTACGTTCCTTCACACAAAAAAATATAAACATCTTTTCCGATACGTTTATGAAAATTGAACGAAATCAATGAAACGAGTTCTTTGAACTTCCAAGCACTGTATAAACTATATAGTTTAAATAACTTCATGACTGTACCACACGATTGGATAGCTAAAAAACGTTTTCAATGGTATGTATCCAACCATCAAAAAATACCATCAGTTATGAAATGTTTTAAATGTTTAAATTTTCTCTGTCATTTTTAAATCTGCCTTTAAACCATGTACATAATATGACTGAAAATTTGAAATATTACAAATTATAAAATTTATGTGCCTAGTTTTTATAATATAAAAAGTAATTAATTAATTTGTTGAATATTATAGTAATCAGAGTGTATAAACGATAGATAAAACAGGAATGGTCCAATATTATCTTTTATTAAAAAAAAAATCAAAACCGTGCGCTAGTCAAACTAACAGTGATGAAATTTTAACCTAAGTAAATTAATTTTTCAACATCGGTATACAAAGTAACCTCCCCCCTCTTTCTCTGAAACAATCACAATTAAAACTGAAATTACGCCTGGACACGCAGTGAATATTCACTAAAAAAAACGCCCTGATATGTATACATTTCTTATTTTTTTGTCGATCAGTCATAATGTACACTGATAGATGAGGTATATTTATTACACATAATTTATTTTATTTAAATTCTATTCTAAATTATCTGTATATCATATTTGATATGTAAATCACATATTATTTTGGGCTCGTTTGTTTATTAATTATTTTCCTACTTTAATGCTTAGTAGTAATATTAAAATATAAATGATCAAATATAATATGGTTAATTTAATAGACTATAAACATGTAATAAATAAAATAATTTATTACCTATTAACTAGGCTATATTTCATTGCTAACATAATGTGTTTGGGGTTTTATTGCATATGATGTTGTACTGTTATGACGTGTGTGCATAGTAGTATACTTCAGTCTATTATCATTAAGAAATAAAGATAATCCTAAGATTAATGTATATATTAAGGTAAGAGGATGTTAAATTATTTTTAAGCAGATTTATTCCTAATTTTGAGAATACTTGGATAACTGTTTAATATTGACTTTAAAACTTAAAATGAAAAGGCTTACAATGTTATTAGTTATTTATAATTAATTTTGCCGTAGAATAAGATTAAATTGTTTTATAATATTAAAATTGCATCATTTATTATTAAACTTAATTATGACATTATTATTTTACAAAAAAATTAATATTTTCTGCGGCATCGTGTATTCAATGACTCCAATTGGAAAACAAAATATTCAGTCGAATAAATAATTTAATTAAAATAATAATTATAGGTATATAAACTCGTTATAAAAACAGTATTCCTCATAGTGCAGTTTATTATTGAATGACTATTGTTTTCAATTATTATGCACCTGTCAAAAATTATTAATGGAATCAAAATAATCCTTAATCAGGTGCTTTCGTAATAACTAAACGAGTTCTTCAGACTGTGTGTAAAGAAATTAAATCAAAAATATAAATCGTACACATTTTGGTAAGTATTTGAAATCCAAAAAATGCTCATGGGAATTGCAATTGTTGTCATCAAAGTGAATTTTTCTATACAAGTATACATAAAACTTCCTCGCCTTGAAATATCAAACGTTATCTCGAGAACTGTTTTAGTTCATTCACAATATTTTACGTTTTAAATGTATACAATATACATATTGTGATTCTTTCTCATCTCTTATTGTTTTCAATCATAATCGCACAGGCAACAAAAGAAACGATATTTTTTTTTTCAATTTCTCCATTCCTTTCTTTGTATCAAATTTAAATAAGGTTCGTTCTTCAAAATATAAATAAATAAAAAAAAAACATTTTTGATTCCTAAATATTTTATGTCGATATGATCGAATTCAAAGCGACCGACCGTATATTATTTGAAAACCTCCGTCCAACAAAAATATTTTGTTAGACTGTAAAATATTACATATACTCCATTATATTATTATTACTATTATATTTATTTACATGACCAGTCATATTGTGGAATTTGAAAAGTAATCCTTGAAGAGTTCCAAACTCCTATACAAATCAGATATGTCTAAAAAAAAAACATGTTCAGACAACTATTAACTTTATACGTATTTCTAATGTTATCATTTGATTATGTACATATATTTTATCATCTCAAAAAAAAAATTCATTATCGTATGATTATATGATTGAAGTACGACAAAATTAAAACTAAAAATATAACAAATATAATATATAATATATATATAATTATTAAACTTATTTTTTGCTAAATATATTAAATTGTACGATTAATTGAATACCTTCTAGTTGTACTTTTTATGTTATATAGGTACGAACGTTAAAACATTTTGTAATTAATAAGTGTGTTTTATATTTTTTAGGAAAGAATTGTCAAGAATTGCGATTGAAATATTTGTGAGGTGAGTTTATTATATAAAGTTATATATATATTATATAACTATGTATTAACCCTTTCACTGCTGACCGGTTTTTTTCTAGTGTACCCTGCTGTGCTGACTGCTGACTAAAATGTATATTTTTGAAAAAATTATTTTAGGGGTTGGCTTTTATTCAAGGACACTAAATACAATTTTACCAATATTTTTTTTTTTCATTTTGAGTCATTATTAAAGGATATATTAAGAATACAAGTTAGCAATTGGTTCCCAAAATTTTTTTGTAAATAACATTTATAATTTGTACAAAACAACATATACAATAAGTAAATAGGTTTATAAAGAGAGGAAAACACTTGGAAAATTGAGACGAATGAATATAATAAGTAGACATATAAGCGATGAATATTAAATTAATAACAATTTATTATTGTACATACTAAATAATTAATTATTAATTTAAATATTATATGTTTTGAATGCACTAATAAATTTAAATTTTAAATGATCAACATAGGTTATCATATTTTTTTTTGACGCATAATACGTTGTATAAACAAAAAAAAAACATATATATATATATATTCCGGCTATCATGTTATCACATTTTGGACACACTGGTACAATACTTATATCTTCTTTGATATTGGTCCGGTTTTTATTTATTTTTTTTTTATTTCATCTTATCCGGTTGTAAATTTACTAACGGATGACGTTATTGTATTGTTGATAACTATTTTTGCTGATTTGAAAAGCGAATGGACGCGCCGGCGTGTCCATATAGCGGCGAAAGGGTTAAATACGATGCAATTGAATACCAATAACCGGGACCCAAATTAAAAATAATGTCAAATATTCAGGGTAATTATTATTTATGAATGAACGTGAATGATATGAAAAAATGATATACCTATCATGGTGAGAAATGATCTGCCTGGCTACCGACAATAGTATGCAATATATATATATTACCAGTATATGTGACTTACTCGTATAATGAAAAAAATAAAAAAAAATTCTGAAATTGTTTCGCCCGTTAATTCGATAATAACGTGTACGTATGTATTAAATTCGAATGTACGTAAATGTATCTCGGTTTTTATTCCTTTAATTAAAAGATTATCCCCACGTTCAAATATACGTGTTCAATGTCAACAACCTTTAACAATAACTCATATTCCCGTTGTACGCTATATATGCGCCAAAACTGAAAAGTAAACGAGTTCAGGAATTATGCGAATAATTAATTGACGAATATTCAATTAGCCGTTCTGTATCTCTTAATATTAAATGTTACGGTATGTCTGGTGTGCTCACTCGTCCCGTTACAGATTATTATAATAATATATTATGTAGACACGCCCAGAAATATACGTGTGGTTGGCATACAGTCAAGTCGACGATTTTATCAAATGTCTATTGTCCCAGAAAACAGTGGACAAATCAATGTGTCAATTCAAATTTACTGTTCGCCTAAGCATTTCGATTAAATATCTATTGTCGGTATATTATTTCAAGTAGTTTTTTATTTATTTATTTTTTTTTTTTAATGCGCTCGGAAATCCGTCATCTGTGTTGTCACGAATCACATAACCGTCGGTATAGACCGCGTGCACAGGTCTGTCCCGAAAAAAAGACATTAGTGAAGTTCAGACGGCAAAGTCGATGACCTTTTTTTGCTCATCTACGTTTCGAAGGAAGTACGGCAAACTATATAAACTATTTAGCATTTAGTCGGCAAAATTCGAAAAAGTTGATGAATTTTTTTTTTCTTCGTTTTTTCGCTTATACTCGCGTTTTGAAGGACACTATTTCGTCGGTATTTTCAAGATCCCCTTCCCCACCCCCCCCCTCTCATACGTATTTATTCAGGACGGTATTGCGCGAATGCAATACTGTATACGTTATATTTAAATGTGCCTATATACGAGTACGATAAAACTTCGAATTTTTGGATATTCGTTTTTTTTTTTTTTTTTTTTCATTTTTTTTTTATAGTTATAGTTAGCG
>JAIPRL010005758.1:0-30460 GCA_025469235.1 Pemphigus obesinymphae
TTTGATTTGTCTTATTTATTTTTGTTTCTTTATTTATGTATTATGTACTTATTAGTGTTTTCTATGTATATCTTAATTATATCTGTACTCTGTGCCCATTAGGGCGTTTATTATTCAAAATAAAAAAAAATAAAAAATAAAAAATATTTTACATTAGTATAAAATAAAAACAAGTAAAATACTAGATACCAAGAAAATAGAGTAGGTATTTCAATAACAGAACTATAAAAGAAATACTTTATATTTATACTTCAATATATTGAATTGATTAAAAATATTCAAAAATAATTCAATTTCATAGAATTGTATTAAAAGCATAGCTTTAGATTTATATATTAAAAGATTAAGTATAATAAATATACTGCCTTTTTAATTTAAAATATTATTATTTTGATAAGACCACAGATAAGACCGAATGATGTCAGAATTTCTTGGCCTAATTGATAAAATATATTTTATTCCATGGCAACTCGTAGGTACTGTTCTTAAATTCGTTCATGTTACTGGCATACCATGTTATTTCGTCATGGTGCCTATACCATACCTTCTGCTACTGCTTTCGAGTACGGTACCTACGCTGCGAGCTGTTAATTATTTTTCGTTGTATATTAAAATAG
The DNA here is from genome assembly GCA_025469235.1 of Pemphigus obesinymphae. Lineage (NCBI taxonomy): Eukaryota > Metazoa > Arthropoda > Insecta > Hemiptera > Aphididae > Pemphigus > Pemphigus obesinymphae. Next base: position 618 of record JAIPRL010005758.1, read on the forward strand.
TAATAATATACTTAATATTCTATATGGATGAAGCACCAGTTTTTACATCGCCAATAAAGCGAAATAAGAAAGGAAAAGTAAGTAATCTAGCTATAATGAAATACTGTGATACATAAAAAAATCTTAATAAAATTAATAAATATAATTAATTATATTAATACTAAAATTATAATTTCCACAAATAATTGCGATAATTTTTTAATAAAATATATTTCGTTAAGTATAATATGATAAATAATTATTTTTAATATTATTTGCAAAAACAATATATTATTTTCGTTTATTTGAATCCATGAAGGTAATAACTAATAACCCACGCTAAATAAGAAGAGGAGAAGTTTTGGAATTTAGATATGGTCGTGGATGAATTAATGACTGAATAATGAGTTAATGACGACCGGGAATAATGATGACGATGATTCATTTTCTGAATTTTGAATTTTTTTTTATGTACATTTTTTATGACGACGATGTATTATCAGATTTTTTATCACGTAAATTATTACGTACCTATTTTTTTTTATGACAACGATGTATTATCATTTATCAGATTTATTTTTATTACGTATTTATTGTTTTTTTTATGATGTACCTACTTATTATCAGATTTTTTTTTATCACGTAAATTATTACGTACCTACCTATATTTTTTTTTCATTTACGACAATGTAATATCAGATTTTTTTCATGTAAATTTTACGTATCTATTTTTTTTTTTTATGATGATGTAATATCAAATTTTTTTTATTGGGTAAGTACTTCAATTTTGTATAGTATTTTTGTGTAAATATGTATAATAATATTGCTAATTTTTTTTTTTTTAACTACGTATTTATTGTTTTACTTATTTATTAAGATATACATATTTGTTTCCGACAAAATGTATAATAATAACTGGAAGAAACTTATTTATATAATGTTTAATAATATACGAATATACAATATGTATATTAAAAAAATATATTATACGTTTATTTGAACCACCAGTATTCGAATGAAAATAAAAAATGTAATTAAATTAAATAAAATAGATGACCGAACTTAGGTGGTTTGAATGTTACTGCCATTCTCAATTTGCCGATTTTTATACTTTTATGTGCGCCGCACGGCAATGCATGCCGGCCGACGCCAATAGTTCTATTATTATTTATCTACAAATTATTATAACACGGTGTATACTATCGGTCCCATTTGGCCGATAAAATGACGTAATCTCGTCGCGAGTCGTCGTCGAATGACTACGATTGATTGACTGTCAATTCACCGCATTTTGGAGAAAAAATCGGGATACGAACTTCCACGACCGTCATTTGTCGTGCGTTCTCTTTGGGACATAATATTATAATAGTATAATATTATATTTTATAGCACAGATACCTATGTATAATAAACTAGATTGTTAACTGCTATATTATGTTTTCCGTGTAAATGATGGAAGTCACCATTGGTCCGCCACATTTGTGGGAATTAGAATCTTAACACATTTACATTAAAGTAGCTCTACTTATCTAGATATTTTAACTTTGAATAATAGATAAAATAAAATTATGCAAATTCATATTATTATTACGTCCTCTTGAAAGACGTCGAAAGAAAATCGTTGAAAGAATCTAATTTTCAAAAGATCGAAGATCGTCAAGATAATCGTCCAGTCTTAATTGGTATTTGAAATAATTCCTTCTCTGATCATTTTAAAACTATATATATATATATATATACATTTATATTTTATTGAGGTATTTACAAATTAATAATGAACTTTATTAATATTAATGTAATAAAATAATAATATTACCTTATTATGTGAAACTTATGAATTACTACCTACATATTATTAAGCAATATATATTGTTAACTACAGTTTTGTGTAATTTTTGTCTTCTATGACACATTTTTGATTTCAATATTTTACTGTGCTCGCAACACTTTTACAACCAACAACATAACAATAATGGGGTATTTTTAATAATATTAATAATAATAATATTTATGTTATACGTATTATAACACTAATGTTCGTGCAAAGATATGTATAATACATAATTATAGGTAGGTACATATCTATATATTCGTGTTGCCAAGTATATATACTATAATTTCTTTTCCTTCTTTTAGAAGTTTCGAAATTAATCTCTTACAAATCGCCCATCCTAGAAGAAGAGTAAAATTTCCTCTTTCTTCTTGGTGTATTTAGTCCTGGTGACGATGGCACACAAGTTACTTCCTCAATACTGAAAAAAAAAAAATAATAAATTATTTATGTTATTTATTTATGACACTCAGAATGAAATGTGACGGTATGGATTTAAATTTAACCAAATGATGAGATACTATACTCAAAAAATAAAAATAAATATTTTACGATTTATAATAGGTAATCGTTAAATACCACATAATACATAATCTTTTGTAATTTAATGATTTTGGGGTACTCGATGATGATGGCAATACAGATACACACAGATCTTCCACACTGAAGAAAAACAATAAACTACTTATTTTAAAATGTTTTGAAATTAATAATAGGTACTCTTTAAATATTACATTACCTACATAATACATACCTTTGGTTATTTAATGTATTTGAGCAACTTGGTGACGACGATGATTGCAATAATGGCACATAACTTAACTCCTCGACACTAAAAAATACAAATAATTTATATATTTTAAAGTTAATGGACCAACATCAGAATATAAATATACATATAACCAGTGCCGGGTCTAGGGGGGAGCGAACCGGGGCACTTGCCCCGGGCGCCATTATGATGGGGCGCAAAATGTAAAAATATTTAAACTTTTCATTCCGCTTTTGGAAGTGGAGTCCCATCGATCACTTTTAATTTTTAATAGAAATTTTGGAATTTTGGTAGAAATTGACGAATGACTTTTTTTTTTTTTTTGCTTACCTATTCAAATTTAAAAAGGGCGCAACAATTATTTTTGCCCCGGGTGACAAATTCTCTAGATCCGGCACTGCATATAACACATATACTTTTGAAATGGTAATGCAGTAGATCTGAAAATTTTTCGCATATTGCTAAATATATAATCATTTGCTTTAAAATGATTACCTACTGCATACTCTATGCCAATTTTTTATTGGAATATTTAATTGAAGTGCATTGATTAATTTTCTTAAAATATGTATTATTTTTGGAGTATTTTGATTTTGGAATATTCGGAAAAACATTGAATTCCCAGAATATTATGCACTGCAGAATGCGTATACATTCTATCATGTCTATATAATGCTATTATAATATGCCTATATATATACTTATAACCTATATGACTGTAACATCTTACATGTATTTTGAAAATATTAATATTGTAATATAACTTCATGAGATTTTTGGGAAATATTAAATACATATAGGTACTTCTGCAGAGTCCATAACGAAAAATGAATTAATATTTTTAATTTGGCATTTTTTTTATTTTTGGAAAACACAATAATTGATAAATACATCCAGTCTATATATACTCGCATGCAGCTTAAAAATAGCAGTAAGTTTTTGTGTGTGGCACATGCCGCGCGTACATACACGGACCACGTCATACATAGGTCCCCTTTTTCGATGACGAGATTAAAAGGTGCGGTTCCACACCGTTAGCTATAATATATTATCGCACACGTCAGACATTAAATTGTAATTGTTTTTTTGAGTTATTAATATTACCACCACCAAAATAAAAGACTAAATAATAATTACATCCCTCGCCCCTCAGTACTCAATATATTGTTTATATAATGCATAGGTATACAATATACATTACAATATTGTTACTGCTAACTATAAGTCTGAACGAATAGGTACCCTATACCTATCAGTCATATACAACATGGTTGATATACACATTATATGCACGTGATCACCCCCCCGTGAAATAATAATCGATTAATTGAACACGTTATAATATGCACTTTGTGAATTAAAATTTCCTCGTTTAGACGAGAGAACGGAAAGACGGAAGTATAATAAAATCCGAGTATCTACAGAGTCCATATATATTAATACGCCTATATAATAGGTTTATACTATTTTATTATTTTATGTTATTTTACACTTTATCCTTATATTTATTTGAAACTACTGGAAAAATCAAAAATGCTACTTACCCTAATATAGCAATGGAACCTATATATATGGCATGCGTGTCAATGGTCAAATTTCAGTGGCAAGCAAAAAAATATCAATTCTTAAAGTTTTCTTTTATTTTAAATATGTTTATACTTTTCAGTGTGGCCAGTGTTGTAGGTACCAATTAATAATAGTAATTTAAAATAGATAATAAAATAATGCAGGCTGCAGTTCATAAATAAAATAAAGAATTTAGAATCTTTTTCTAACTATAGGTAGCCCTAGTAAATTGGGTTGGGTAGGTTATAGATTTTGTTTGGGTCAGACCATGTCGCAGTTGGGTCAGGCTAATTTTGGTGTTCATATTCGTTAAATTTCAACGTTTTAATGCTATATTTGTTCGTTTATTTTCGTACTGGAATTAACTAGTGATTTTCGGGCCGAGTGTTAACTGTCGAGTAGAAGAGTAGACATTTTTATACTGGACTGGATAGGTTTGAGTATTGAATAGGATTCTCTATCGAATCGGATCAATTTTCGGATTTAGCAAAATTTTCGGTTTTTTAGTAGTTAGGGTCGAGATAGATCGATTTATGCTGAGTAAATTGCTGACTAAAATTTTTCTCGGGTCAGGTCGAGCCCATGCAAGTCTATAGTACTTACTGAGAACAACTTTCGGCATGTGAAATTTTTTTGAATTTTTTATTACAAAATGTTGGCATTTGAACCAAAAAAAAGTTCTCTGCTCTTGCTTTATAGTATACCTAGGTACACATAATAAATTATTATTATTATTATTCTGAGGTACTAATATAGAGTGACCATAGTCCATATACATTCTGTAGGTATTATAAAAGATTGTCCCGTATTTCAACTTTGAGTTCCGTTGTCCCGACAAACATCCAACGCCCCACTTATTATCCTGTATTAAAGGTCATGTCCCGTATTTTTATAATCTTAGTAAAAATTTAATGTTTTACTTATTTTTCGTTTTTCAAAGGGATTTCTTGATTTTTAGGGGGAAATTTTATGCAAATTACTTTTTTTTTTGTCTCAATTTTTAATTTTCTAAATTTGGTTACTTAAACTTTCGACTGTACTTTATGCTTACCACATCTATGTTCAATTTACAATTGACTAATTGTAAGACTACATAGATATTTTTACTTTTACGAAAAAACATACATAACTTATAAAACTATGCCCTTTTCATGTAAAATATATATAAAAGTATCATACATTTTCACTCAGGTTTTTTTTATATCAATGCATGATAACGATATTAAAAATCTGTAAGTAAACGTATATAATAATCGCAAATTATATTATGTATAATACAACCAGTGATATATTATTTAGTCCCGGTTGTCGACCTGCAGAACTGTAGACCGATATTCCAATCAACACTTTAGCGCGTTAAAGTCTTTTTAGGATATTAAAACAACAGGTGGTTTATTATTCTCCGTTGAAATTTCACGCATACATTTGTACATCGATTTATCACGCATTGAAAATCTATTATATTATATAGGCTCGTGTCGTGTAAATTGTTTTAGCATTGAACTATACGTTAAGATTATAAAGAATATACTGACTTATGTCAATTAAATAACTAAATGCTGCATAATATAGGTATAACGTAATGGCATAGGGAGTGTTTGTAAACTGTATACATAATACATAAACTGTATATATAATTATTTAAACACTAAATATATTTTGTACTTTCACTGATTTAATACCTACCTATATAGACGCAAGAAAACTTAATAATTAAAAATTATTAAGATAAAACAATATATTATTTATTAGCTATAGTATGTATGCATATACAATTATAAAATTAAACAAGTCAACTTACCAAGATTGCAAGATTGTACACAATTCCAGAGCAGTTGATATCTAACTAATAGTTCTAATGCCATGGTAACACCATTGTACCTGAATTTTAACAAATAATTAGGTACCTAATCAAAAATAATAATAATAATAATAATAATAATAATAGTTTATAATTATAGGTTATTTATGTTATCCTATGACCTATCTAATATCTATTATCTAAGGTAAAATTAATAACAATGCATATATGTAATTGGTAAATATAACATTTTAAGTACAATTTGAAGAACATATTTTCCGATTCATTTTTGATATTACTTTAGACACCTATACTTGTCAGGTAGGTAGGTATTTTACATTTGTTATATAGAAATTTTAACAATAAACAAAATGTCAATAGTATAGGTACCTAATAATGATAGATATTATTAAGTACCTACTACATCAAACTACAGACAACGGCAAAAAAATGCTCATTGCATAATAAACAAACAAAGTGTTTAAATTATTACATTATTTTATAATATAATATTATATATTTATATATATATATATGTATATGTAATCAATAGAACTAGGTAATACCTATTAAATATATATTTATATTGACATATTTTTAAGAGGACGATATACACCTCATCTTTAAGAGGTTTTGTACAGACAATTTTTATGAAATTTTAAGAAAAATGAAAATCTATCAATTTAAAAATATTTAATTATATTTTAAAAGTAATTTTAAAATAATCATGTGTTAGTACCATTTTTTAATGTTGTGTTATCACGATATTTGTTAAAAATCATGTTCACGCTCTATATAACTACAACTTTTTTTTATATAATCGCAAAGTTAAAATGTATATAAAATATGAAAATGAGAATATTTACTATACCGTAACGTGGAGTATTTTTTCAATATATTTTTTTGAAAGCCTAAAATCCGTGATTGAAAATCGTGAATCTTTAAAATTTTAAAATTAAAAAAAATGTTAACTAAAAAAACTCCACGCTACGGCATAGTAAATATTCTCATCTTTCATATTTTGTAAAAATTTTGATTCTGTGATCACTAAGAGAGAAGTTGTAGTTATAGAACGTAAACGTATTTTAATACAGCTAAAATAAGGGTATAACATCCTCTTATGGCTCAATATACCTATACCTATATTTTTATTTTTTAGATCTACCCACACTATGCCTCTACATCATCTTTTTCGCCTTCTAGAAAATTACTAAAATTAACATATTTTTCGTAAAAATTAACTATAATTTTTTCCCAAATCAAATGAGGAGACCACCACCCTGTTAAATTGAACCACACGCCTCAAAAAATATCCTTCGCTACTCCATTGGTGTATAATTTTTATCTATATTAAAAATTATTATATATTTATATATATTTAAATATTATCTAAAAATCATACGTTTCAACGATTTAAACATTTATGTAACACATAATCTTTTATCAACACAAAAATACGTTTTTGTATTCAATGTTCATGAATAATTTCGAGTGGATCTGGAATTTTAAAATAATTTTTAGCATTATGTTGTACCTGTTTATATATAGCTGATAGACTATTTACTATAAAAATACAATATCAATCATCAGAGTATCAGATCATTTAAATCTATTCAAGACTACTGCAAAAATTCAAAAATAAGTAGGTATCTACTTATTTATACGAAAACCGTTTAAAAAAAAAAATAAAACTATAAGTAAGTAAATATAATCAATTATATATAGGTGCCTAAATAGGTATATTATATTGTATATCAATATAGTACGTTATTATAAATCTAAAACGAACCGAGAGTGTTATGTATATTGATCAATAATTTAACTCTTTTTTTTTTTTTTTTTTTTGTGTGTTATTGAATTGATTTAATAAAAATAAATATTTTAACTAATTTTTAATTGTTTTTGAGTTTTTGCAGCAGTTGTGCACTGGGCCATATATTATATTACAATACGAGTATATACGAATGGGTATGGGTATATAATAGATACCCGCCTATATAATAAATTAAAAATAATATTACCCATATATTTTGTATAAAAAAAAAAAAAAAAAAATTTACAAAAAATATTTTATTTATAGTATTGCGGATAATTTAAATGTTTTGTTCACGTCGGATTTCAGTTCAACTTTTCCATTTCACATTTTGTTAGTTGAAATTCAATTTTACACTCGTAAACGATCATTGTGTATATATATATATATATATAACATATTATATAGGTTATAGATACATGTGCATATATATGTGTATATAATACCGGACAATAGTTCGTAATGACTTTATGCAACGTTTTACCACCGATTATCATTTATCAACAGCAGTAATAGTAATGTATATATACTACATCAATTACACATGACGTATATAGGTATTATAATAACAATAATAATAATATTATATTACCGTCGTTATGTCCAATAGGAACATAATAATATAATATAATAACAGTATTGATCTGGGCTGAGCTTAACAGTTCAAATGTTCAACACTTCAAGCGCTTGTATATTATATATTATATAGTAAATTATTTTTTTATATACAACCACATACACCCAATATATATACATTAACCACAGCGATATAATATTATATATATATATATATATACGCGTCTACCTATAATACAATAATAATAATTATTACAAATTATATAGATGTGCGACGTTCAAAATCGAGTGCAAAATCAAGTTATACACTTGGAGAGATTTTGAAATATTAGGTAGAAAATTCGTCATAAATGGGTACGAATGTACAATGTACGTACATATTATTGTACTCATAATTATGTAGGTACTTGTGTGTAGGTACATTGAAATATACTTCGATGAAAACTTTTCAAACCGTCCGCAATATAGGTTGTATATACTACCTGTAGGTCACATTCAATATTTAAATATTCTATATAGGTACATCCCGGAGTGCCCACAAAAAAAAAAAAAAAAATGCAATATCGTGCATGACTGTGTGAAATAGTATAACCCAACTTAATATACGAGTATGCAGCTGCGAGATAATCATATAAACATTAAAATTAACTAAAATTATTATTCCAGATTATATAATCACTAGACGTTAACTGAGTGATAATAATAATATGAACATATATATAGGTATATATGACTTTATGACAGACCGTTTTAGCGGCATCGCGTTTGCATTTTACATTATTTTAAATTAATTATACACAATAGGTCGGTAGGTAAATTATAAATATTATGTTACGAGTAAATCGTAGATAATAATATGATCGTTAGGAAACAGTCGACCATTTTATACTATATAGTAGGTATACATACATACATTTGTATATGTTCGGTATAGAATATATAACTATTAACTGTAGGTATATGTCAAATATGGTAATAAATAATAATAATCTTATTTTTATATATTTTATAATATAGGTAGGTTATTCGTTATATGATGTTAGTAGTTATATGAATATAACTGCATACGTATAGGTACATGATTGTAAATGGTTTTAACAAAGTGTTTTTTAACTTGTGTTTATGAATTTAATTAGCATTATTAATTATTTGGGCCGATTGTGCATAAAATACATATCATTGATAACTGTTCTAAAACAGGTACCTAGTCATAAATGTTTATTTTTACTATTTTCAATTATTTACAATTGAGCGGTTATTATAATTAGTCGTTCTTCTGCACTGATAGTACTGCCGATATTCTTGATTTTTTTTTTTCCATTCAAATATTTTTCAAATCACGATATCTTTTTCAAAAAAAGACAATATTGAAAAATTTATATTGTTGGTTAAAGATCGTCTAATATTAAATATTGTCCACCGCCACCGCAGCAGTGTGTGTGTGTGTGCGGAACTTTACAGTTTTACATAGCACAATCTTATAGTTTTATATGGCATCAATTACATTTTTGGCTTTATTTTAATACAACTAAGATCTTATATTAAATTGATACAGCCTTTTTTCATTTATGCTTATTTGCATAATAATATTTATAAAATATGAAAATAAAAACTTTTTGATAAATATTATCTAAGTAGTTAACACTCTTAAATGTGATAAACATAATAATTATTAATGTATAAAATGAACAGCTAAATAACCGATACTATACTATATAAATATACTGCATACTATATACATACCGTATACCTATGTATAGTATTATACACCTTTATAGTTTATATACATAAAGGGATAATACCGATAATTTTATACTAATTATCGTTACCACCTACATTCTATGTACTAATAATTATTTTACATTTATAATGTTTATACTTTATAATATTGTTATGAGTATTTTAGATGTCGCGATGTTGTCATCTATTAAGTTAGTCAAGGAGCAGACAGCAGACATTTTGAAACAATTTTTACATATCTTGAAAATATCTGTTGTTAATAAAAAATATTTTATTATTTAAAAGGATTTCGAATTTCAGTATCAATAAAAAGTTTTAATTTGTAACTTGGAAAAATTACATATTATAATACCGTAGAAATAGTATATTGATACAGGCTGGTCGGCCAGCCAACAAATTATTTTTTCATAGGTCAAAAATAATTTGGACGGTATTTAACTCGAAATTCTTTTCACTGGCAAATCTAGCAATAGCATAGCGTTGCCGGGTCAGCTACATAGTATATACTATCACTATATATTATACTTACCGACAAAATTGGCACACAATACACACTATACATATATAGTGTATGTGCACTAGTATATAGTGAGTAGTCAAATAATATAATGATGTCTGGACGTTTTAAAAACATTTTATCAAAGTTCAGAAATATTAATATCTGTAAATTATAGATAATTTTGTATTTGATATTTTAATACACTAGGTAGTAGGTATATAATAAATATATAGTTATATGTACTTATATATATATATATTTTTTTTTTTTTAAATTTAGTACCTACTTATATAAGTAGAATAGTGTCAAAAAAAGTAAAAATGCCATTATAATAGCTATAATGTAAATATATATAGCAGTCATTCGCATAATATTGTATACCTAAACAAGAAAATAATTAACGTCCTACTTACCGTAGGTAATTCGTAAAACAGCTGATGTAAAGTAGATGATATTTTTGTTATAATAGGTATCTGTTTCCGTTCGTCGTTATATGATGGGTAGTTATATAGGTATCTTTGTTTTTTTTTTTCGCTATGCTCATCCGTATGATTATTTCCAATCGGCAATCATGCAATATGCGTAATCCTTGGTACCTACCTACCTATATATTATACATAGTTGCGGTAATCACTAATGTTATACCATAACAATATACATTAATCATTATGCATGTATTAATCATATTGAATGTGATGTTTATATATTATATAGACGATCAATTGGTGCGAAAATTACCTAAATAATGTACCTATACTGCAGCTATACTACCAGGTAGTATTACTACCTATATATTCAATTTTGCGGATATAGTTGATCAGTGTATATATTATAGGTACTGGGTAGCTCCTCGTCGTCGTGTTATAAATCCTATATAATATATTATAATAATATGCAGAATAGGATTGAATTCCGCGTTTTCCTTTGGCATAGAAAAATCACTATACCGTATACACGCTTTAAGTAGGTATATATTACATATATATATATATATATATATATAGATGCAATCATGATGAAACACCAAGGTCATTGCAAGTATATAATTCGATATTCGTGCTGCAAAGATTGCTGCAAATATATAGGTACGTACACTATTACCTCGAATATCCTTCTCCCGAAAATGAATATAAATGCCCAAATATACTATTATAAAAACCAAGTATATACCTATCATATATTATATAGTTTATCCAGATTCTCCGTGAAATAACATGAGTTCGAACAGTACCTACAACATACCTACAGTGAATGCGAGTAAAATTTAGACATAATATACACGGAATTGCATAGGTAATGAAAACAAATTAATATTATATGTGACCTTGTAAAATATTCAATGTTTTTATAATACAATAATATTTACATTATTATTAGGACCACTACACTGAACCAAATATATCTGCGATTTCAATAAGAATATAGATTAATTTAATAATAATATGATGATTGTTAATATAGGTAGGTCCAATAAAATGTTTGTTGATTTATCAGTAAAATAACAAAACGTATTATTGATTTAACAATATTATCTTTTATCAATTATGATTGAACACAAATTTATTTGAATTGAAAAATATGTTATTAATTCAATTACTTTGTGTTTCTTTCTTTCTTCTTCTTTGTAGAACAAACACACATTTGTTAATCAAAATAGTCAATTTGAACAGAATATTTTTTCAATTTAATAACATATTTTATTATAATAATAAAATCTGTATTAATCTTACAAATATATTTTTATTAAATTTTAACTTATATATCTTGTGAAATTTACAAAATGAATTTGTTATTGTAAACACATTTTTTATTAATTTAACAATATATACATTAAAATAATAAAAATTTTATTATTTCAACAAATATTCGTTTGTTAAAATTTGATTATTAAATATCGCTAATTCTATCAATGATATTTGGTTCAGTGTAGCTGCAGTATCATTATAATAGTATAATATAATATATAGGTAGGTACATATGATCACGTATAAATTATTATTATGCTATAATATTTATTGTAGGTCTTAATTTTTTTTTTAAAACTAATATAAAATAAGAGATATATGATAAGAGTAGGTATATACCTGATATATGATAGAGTTGGTATCGGACATTTTTTTACTAAATTTATTGGAAAAAATCAACCCTAAAAAACATAATAATATACTGGTACCGTATACGAGTATGCAATTGTGATTCATCAATTCGTAATTATCATATTTCAGTCTTATATCGTCAATATATTATTGCACATTTCATATTTGCATAATATAATTAGGTAGATATATTTAAGCAATCAAAAATAACATAAAAATATAAACACACATAATAATATATATATATATATATATATATATATAGGTACCTATAGGCAAATTAAATAATTTAATTGCATGATTCATAAACAATAGTAGGTATTGGTAAGGAAAGACACACGCTCCTCGAGCGTATCAGATTTCTGTACACGATTAAAGAAATTATTGTATACAAAATTATTGAAATAAAATTATTAAAATTATTTCTTTATCTTTCATTTTTTTTTTTTTTTTCAAATCGTTATTATACAAAATATGAGAATGGCATATTTTATAAGTTGTATATAATTACATAAATATATATATTGTAACTGGTATAAACGTACCATTATTTACTAGATACCTACCTATATAGTATATATAACATATATTTTAGATTCCGATTTTTTAAATATTTAAGAATGTGGGACAAACGGAGATAACTTTAAAAGAAGACACAATTGTAAAAAAAAGAGTGCACTTCGCTCGTTGGGTGTCAGCTAGTATGGGTAGATGCACTTCACTACTGGGCAGGATACTTTTGGTGGATGTACCTATTGCATTTGAAGGCAAAGATAAATCATTGCATTTAATAAAATGATTCTGAGCGTAGCTTTGGTGTAGTATTCATAACTATTATTATTAGTTATATACTCAGTACCTATCTATGTTTAACTTTACGTCAAAGAGGAAATGTAGAAATAAATATGATTTAATGTGACCTTATGTATAGGTACATTCTAAAATTTAATATAAAATATTTATAATAACACAATTTAATAAATCTACTATAACTATTACTAGTTAATATTAATAGTTAGTTAATATTATCATACTTTTTGTTGGAAAACGACAATTTATATAAATTATTAAGTGTTCATATAAGATAGGAAGGTAATTTTAAATTTATATATTTGGTTTAAGGCTGGCTTCGATAAAACTTATTCGGTATTTTAAATTTAGTTAAATTAATACATGACTAACGTTATATTAAATTTTTTTAGGTCTTTAAATATAATTTCACCAACTATTTCGACTTAAATAACTCAAAATTGATAAATTTGTTGAAAAAATTTAAACGACTATAAAAAAAAATCGTGAATACAGATTTTCAAGATTTTTTTGATTTTAATTAGAGTAACGTATTTTTAACGTTGAATAAAATTTTCCAGTCTTAAAATCTATAGTTACCCTTAAGACATAGAAACCTGGAAAACTAAAATGTCTATAAATAGCCCAAAATTGCAAAAAAAAAATAAAAAATTTTTAATCATCGTAAATTACTAAATTCAATATTCGATGTAAATTTCAAGATTTTAAAGTCATTATTTTTGAAATTACGTAGAAATGAAAAATCTGGATTTAACGAAATCGTATTTTTGTCATTTTTTCGTCATTTTTTGGTAGGTTTTCTTTACGCATTAAAAAACTATTAAGAAAATCAAAAAATGACCTCTTAAAAGTACCAACTAGATTTTGCTAGAAATTTGCTACAGGGAACCGGGTAAGTTTGTAAAAATCAGAGCACTTCTGTTAGAAAAAGTGTTAACAGGAAAAAAAAATAATAATAAACATCATTGTAAAACCACTAGCTTTCTCGATACGTTCAGAATCTAAAATGAGAAAATTAATCATAAAGTTCTCATTTTTTTCGTAATGTAATAATAAGTACATATTTATTTTTAAATCAATTTTTAATCAAATGTAATTATAAATAGTTGGATTGAAAAAAAAAATGGAAATTTTACAGTAACAATATATGATGGCTATCACGATACGATAGCACCTATATAATACGACTATATGAATTATATTAAGAAGATATTAAATGTATTTCAAAAAAAAAAGAAGAGGATATGAAACACAGGATTAAGTGTGGATGGACGAAGTGGAGAGAAGCGTCAGGTATTATGTATGATAAAAGCATCCCTATTAGGTTAAAAGGTAAATTTTAAAGGCAGTGGTGAGACCTGCAATGATGTATGGAATAGAATGTTGGGCAGTAGATAGAAAGATAGAACAGAGAATGAGTGTCGCTGAGATGAGAATGTTAAGGTGGATGAGTGGAGTTACTAGAGAGGATAAAATAAGGAATGAGTATATCAGAGGTAGTATAGGGGTAGCTTCAATAGTAGACAAAATGAGAGAGAATAGATGGCTCGGGCATGTATTATGGAGAGATGAGACTGAGGCAGTAAGATTAGTAAGGGAAATGCATGTTGTTGGTAAAAGGGGAGGGGAAGACCGAAAAAAGAGATGGGGGGATGTAATGGCGAGTGATATGAGGAAGGTAGAAGTAAGTGAAGAAGATGCAGGAGACAGAGTTAAGTGGAAGTGTAGGACCAGGGTGGCCGACCCCAAATAGTTGGGAGAGAAGGCGAAGGAGAAGAAGAAGAAGAAGAAGATTTTCTGAATCTATACAGATCTTGTATTCATTTCAAGAAGCGAAATATATAATTATTAATAAATAACCGAAAAATATTTGTATCTTTTGTCGAACGGACCAACAAAATTGTTGAAGAGGATCTACGGTGGGATGAGATAATGTTTAACAATACTGTTTCACACAAACACGAACCAGATGACCCGGGACCGAAAGAAGAACTCGAATTATCCGTTACGGAAAACCAGATTTTTACCCATTTACTGGTAAAATATGAAGAAATATTTAGAAAAGAACCAGGACGGATCAAAGACCTAGAAAGTGAACTGAAAATAATCACGGGACTACCCATACACCAGAAGCCGTATCCAATACCTATGGTCAAAATAAAAAAAATTGACATGGTAATACAGGAGATGTTAAGAATGAAAGTTATCGAGCAATCGGTCTCCCCATGGTGATCACCGATTATTCCGGTAGAAAAGAAAAATGGAACCATACGAATTTGCCTCGATGGTCGGAAAATCAATATAAGGATAATACCAAACAGGGAATATCCAATGCCTGTGGAGGAGATACTGAACAAGTTTCAAGGAGCCAAATATCTCAGCTCCGTCGATTTGAGGTCAGGTTATTGGCAGTGCATTTTAAATAAATTTAGCCGAGAGTTAACGGCATTTCTACATGGTAGTCGAAACTATCAATTCCAGGTATTGCCTTTTGGATTGATCACCTCAGTAGCCGAATTTCAGAGAATTCTGGATTGCGTATTAGGACCAGAAATTTTGCAATACACCTTAGTATATGTGGATGACATTCATGTAGCATTAGCCACATTCCAAGAACACATGGAACATTCAGAACATATATTCCAGAAGTTCAGAGAATTCAATGTCACGGTTAATAGAAACAAATCATAATTTTTGCGCAGACAAATCACATTTTTGGGATATGTGATTTCGTCAAGTGGGATAGCGATGGATCCGGACAAATTCGGACTATTCAGAATTTTCAACCTCCAAAGAACAAAAAGCAGATTCAGTCGTTCTTAGGATTTATAAACTTTTACAGGAAATACATTCGTAACTTATCACAGTTCACAGGGATTCTGAGTCAGTTAACAAAGCAGGATTGTAAATGGGAATGGCACGAAAAACAACAAATGGCATTTGAAGAAATAAAGAAAGCTTTTCTAGAAGATCTCATTATTCAATATCCGGATTTCACTAAACCATTCTTACTAGCCACAGATGCATCCATTACCCATGTCGGAGCAGAATTATATCAAATAGATGAAGCGGGTAACCACCGTACATTAGGTTTCGCTAGCCGAGTGCTCAGTAGCATGGAAATTAGATACTGTACTATGGAACTTGAGCTACTTGCAGTAGTATTTGGGTGTAAGAAGTTTAGGATGTTCATTTTGGGGAATACTACACAAGTACTCACCGACCATAAGGCACTCATGTTTCTCAAGAGCTGCCGGTTGCTTAACGGTAAACTCATGAGGTGGACATTGCTGTTACAGGAATATAACCTTAAAATATATCATGTGACAGGCAAGGAGAATATAGGCGTAGACACACTAACCAGATATCCTCAAAACATCGAAAACCAAGTTGGGTCAAGGAATACCGATAAAACCATTATATTAAGCAATTTATCACGGATTACATTCAGCCACAAAGTACAAGAGCAGTTGCTAAAGATAGCAGAACTACAAAGAGAAGATGAATGCATATATCTAGAAAGACTGCAATGCAAACCTCCATATGAGCACTCAATGATCTTTGAAGACATTCTTTTTAAACGAATAAAAGGTAAATTCAAAACCTGGAGAGTAGTTATACCAGCAATAGTAGTCGACAATCTTGTTGAGGCGACTCATATCCAGTATGGCCACATGAGAACGTACAAAACTTATGAGGTACTCAAAGAAACGTGCACCTTTCACAATATGTACCAATCAGTCAAAAGAATAGTCAAGTGTTGTGACAAAAATCAATAACCAACTATCTAAAGGACCATTGAGGTTCAACTTACCAAATGGACCGTTGGAGATGGCGTCTTTAGACTTAATGGGATCACTGCCTCGGGAACAGTGTGGAGTACAATATATCTTGGCAGTACTCGATATATTTTCGAAATATATACGGCTCTATGTAATACGTCGAGCTAATACCGAAACAATTCTCAAACGAGTCATAACTGATTTCATACCAAAAATCGGACGAATGACAGAAATCATTACGGATAATGGAACACAATTTAGAAGTAGGAAATGGATCAAATTTCAGGAGCTGGGAGTAACTACCAAGTTCACCTCCAGTTATCATCCTGAAAGCAATCCAGTAGAACGAGCAAATCGAAAAATTGGTAGATTACTACGCACATATTGTCATGATAAACCCACCAGGTGGGCAAATTGGTTGGAACACGTCGAATACTGTTTAAATCACACATCTCATGCCAGCACTCAGTTGACTCCACAGCAAGTTCTATTTGGGCATAATGATCTTGGACCAATAGAAGAAATAATCCGTTTCCCAGCTAAGGATAAAGTATGGTTAGAGATAATTATTGAACTAGCGAAAGAAAAGTTGTTTAAGAAAGCTTACAGAAAAAAACAGAAGGCTGATGCGGATAAGAAGTTTGTAAAGTACATAGAAGGACAAGAAGTACTGGTAAAAAACCACTCTGAGTCGTCAGCGATCAATAAAGAAATTAAGAAGTTTTTCTTGATTTACGAAGGTCCTTACAAGATCATCAAAGTATTGAATGAAAACACTATAGTATTACACAGGGCAGGAGACCGAAGGGAAAGAGTCCAGAATGTTAAGAACATTAAACTTTATCACAAAAAAATAAACTGAAAAAAAAAACAAATATATATAAAACCGTTTATTACCCATACATATCTCACTTCCTAAAACTTTCCATATACCTTTTTTGTTTTTTCTTACAATCTATTTCCTATTAAGTACCTGTTATCCTAGAAACAGCATCATGCCCCGAGTCAACATGCGATTAGAACCGGAACGACAACACCCGGCACCTGCGCTACTGGAAACCATCACAAAACATATGGTACAAGCTATTTATGAGGTAGTGCCCAAAGACAGAATACATGAACTACTTGAAAATCCCGGGAGGATGCCTGAGGAAATAACCACCAACCGAGAAAATGTCACGACAAGCTACTAAAGAATCAACCCTGGATTAAAGGAGAACCAGATGCGTCAAGAAGAAGAAATTGAGCGATACGAAGAAATTACACCACAGCACGCACGAATGCGAAAACTGGCGTCACAGCAACGAAGAGAGCAAGCCAAACAAACGAAGAGAAGTCCTATCCAGAATCTAGAGTACGAGGAGTTTATGAAGTAAGCCATTAACCCCGACTCAGCAACCATCAACCGGACAGGCAGTTTCCAGGAATTATGGAAGCATGTGGTATACCAACCCGAGGAACAAGAGTAAGTCAGCAAGCGGCAATTTAAGAATGCTGTGTACAGACAAAGAAGGAAGCAGTTCAAGGAGAACAAAAGAAGCGCAGGGATATATTCACCAAGATCGTCTTATCTCATCTCATCATCGCCCTTGCTGTTGTGCCCTGTTACCTAAATGGTTCAAATCACTGAGATTTCTGATGTTATCAAAAAAATCAGTGATGTGGAGGGGACAGCTGTAATGGGACAACAGCCAAATGTATGAAGCTAGCGCTATCTGTGGTATTACTGTCGATGGAGAGGAACGCGCATGACACAAACTTGTGACTGACGCGCTCCGTCGCAATACCGCAACTGGGCCAGCCCCGTCCGACACTCACTACAGATAGCGTTGCGTGCTATTCGAGCATGTTAAAAACGTCAATCACACACATTATGTATCATTTTCATATATATAGTATACTCGCTTTAAAGTAAATCATCTAATTCACCCATAAATAAATTCAGGCAATAATAAGGATATGAGTATTTTTAATTAGTTAATCAATATAATATGTATGGCAAAACTTAGTGCGTGTCCGCGGTTGCGGACACGTATAAACATATATACACCCTGAAATCGTGTAAAAAAGTAAGAGTGTGAAGTATAACGACCACGGTTTTGTCTTCAGTGTCATACAGAGTGCATCCCAAGACACCAACACTGGACACCCAGGTAAGAAATACAACCTATACAGTGCGCGTTAAATACCACCAGTGAGTGGAACGCATTATTGCCGTATAAATTGGTTAGGCTTCTAGTATAGCTAAATGCACTATCTACGCCATTGTGGTGCAGTGCATTAAAAGAGCATTACTCTTCTCCCCCCCCCCTTGTAGTCAAGATACTATACCCAGTGCGTTGTTTTCACAATCCTGTGAAACGCATTATAGTGGTACAGTAGCTTGACCCCGGTAGTGCATTCAAGTAACAATTATAACCTCAGTGCATTATATTTCCCGGAATTATCTCCCGAGCTTGTATACAAGCTTAGTAAACCTCTTACCATCAATTATACTGTGGGCACGAAACCTTGTTTCAACGGGCGTGCACCCTCAGCAGAATAATTGATGTGTAATGCATAAAACGGACGTCGACATTTGTACAGTGCTTCGCCGATAATAGCATTTTCCCCTGTAGGACACTTATTTTATAACACCCTGTAAGTCATACTGAAAAGTCTATAGGTAGTGGTAAGTAAAATATTATTCTAAATTATAAAAAACGATACTATGTATGATCTTAAATAGTAAATGTTCAATGAAAATTATTTAAATAAAAGCGTGTTGTTGGAAATTCATCACTCGTGTTTGTGTTTTCATTACCAGAGTTCAATTCATGTAGTCGAATGACTACACCAGTTACAAAAGAATTAAATTAAAATGAAACGCCCGGCAAGGGTTAGTTTCATTACAATCGAAACGCCTGGACAGGGACCGTGTTTCGTTACTGGACGGATCTCGGCCAGGGTGGTTTCGTTACGAAGGAACAGTCGAGTTAAAGTATATTCATACTAATGATCAAGAAGCGGATATGCTGACCAAGTCACTACGTGTACATAAATTTAAGAGTGATTTATTAAAAATTGGATTATATAATTAAAGTTTTTTTTAGGTATTTATGTATTTTTGTTTATTTTACTTATTGAAGGAATTCAAGGGGAGTGATGAAGTTAGGTACAATTCACTTAAATATAATATGTAATAATATGAGGGGTTATGTTATGGTTATTTTCTACTACTTAATAATATGGTTTTTGTCATTACGTTATAAGTGTTATAACTAATATGTAACATGTTTTAATTAAAAGTTATTCAAATAAAAAAATACGTTCTGATTTTTGTTTAAATTACAATAAATAGTTTATTATTTTTTTTATTTTTATTTTTTTAATTAATTAAATTATTAATTAAATATTTAATTTTTTTAACTATGTACAATGTACTAATACCAAATTATATTTTTCCGTGTAAATTTTCTTCAAAACTCCGAAAATATTTATGCTGGAAGGTGGAAGTTTTCACAATAAGCGTATATAAGTACGTAAAATATTAATACGAAAACTTTCAAAACTTTTACTCATTAGCAATATGCAAATTTGAGACATTTAATTCATAATAGCCTTAATTTTAGTTTTTAAGATCTGAAAATGTAATACAGTGTTAAAAATATGCTGTTTTAGCTACATACATTTTTTTTTGAAAATCGGTAGGTATAGTATTTTTTCATAGTCATTTCAATTTTTTTTTTTTTAAATACCCATTTAATTTTTCAGCATTTCGGTATGAAATGTATTCAATTTTGGGTAAATAATGAATCTATAAACCTGAAATTTTGACCAAATACGTATTATATTAGCACATTATGAAAGCAAAAAATTTAGGAATTGTTTTCCTAATTTTTGGCTATTAGACATTTTTCATTTTGAGTCATAATAGTCTTAAATTTAGGTTTTATGACCTGAATAATTTAATACAGTATTAAAATTACGTCATTCAGCTACACATAAAACAATTTAAAAATCGGTAGGTAGGTATAATATTTTTTAATAGCCAATTCATTTTCTTCGAAAATATGAATTATTTTGGTATGAAATGTGTTAAAATTTCGGGGAAATAATAAATGTATAAATTTGAAGTTTTCACCAAAAACAGGAAAACTCAATTTTCGCATTTTTTATTTTTTTTTTTAATATGTATTTATTGATATTATTGTATTATTGATTAAAAAATTATTGATGAAATCAGAATTTGGCGGTTGGACTAGGTTTTAAAGTTATATCAGTTTGAAATTTAACGATTTTATCATATTCGTTTAAAATGTTTATTTTTTTATGTTTTACAACAGTGGTCTACGTAATCTAGTGGGAACTAAAGGTGTTATCATGCGCGGGGTCCTCGGTTTAAATCCCTTTACATTAGGGTGACCATATTTTGAAAATTAAAAAACGGGACATCAATAAAAAGTGAATATTGTAATAATTTTCTACTTAATATTTTCATAAATTGGTTTAAAAATGGTAATAAAGAAGGAAAAAATGGTCATTCGTCAATTTTCTGCAAATTTTTTTTAGAAAAGTAGTAGATAAGTAAAAAATAAGAACCCATTTTTGTGCAATCCCACAAAAATGGGACAAAAAGCGCCATGTTTAAAGTTTATAGGGACAACGGTACGCAATCTTCTAAAACGAAATAATCCTCCAAAAACTGGATGCATGGTCACCCTACTTTACATCTTAATAAGTTTTACAATTTTTTTATTCATTATATTATATATTATTAGTATAATCTACAGTAATAATAAAATTGTCCAATATATCCACTGAAGTTTCGCCCAGAATCTTTTATTCATAACATCCACCACCAGTATCCTATCCAACTAGCAAAGAACTTCTACTCCCTACTGACCGGCTTTAATTTTAATTATTTACGGTTTGAAGGAAGTAATTCGAGAAATTGTTTGTATTTAGTCGGCAACCAAAAAAGTTTATCCATTTTTTTTTATGCTTATTTACATTTCAAAGATTTTGTCGATATTTTTGAAGCACACGCGCCCCCCTCTAACATTAATAGTTACTTTAGGACGGCCTTGTATGGAACTCCGATTACATGAAATACATTTACCATGCTATATAATTGGTATACCTAAATTTATATATTGTTTTGTGATTTGGATTTGTATTTAAAGGGACGATAAATAATAAATTTTCAAGAGGTTATGTATTAGTCATTTTTATGAAATTTTAATTTTGAAATTTAATTAATGTCAAAATCGGGATTTTGACATGTCGGGATTTTAAGTTTTCGGGATTTTGACTGTCGGGATTTTGAATGCCTCCCTTACATTATTAATTGTACACACACACACACACATATATATATATATATATATATATATATATATATTGTAAATATTCAATTTATTATATTGCGATCAAGACGATCAATAATAAAAGGAGTTTTAACATACATCTGAGTTAAATCTTTCACGTATGGGAGCTTTCAATCGGCCCTGTAATAAATCGGTAATGACGGATACCCAAAATATAAATAACGACGACTTATATCACTAAATTTAAGGTAAAAAACAGAGAAATAATGTTCGAAAATGGATGGGTGGTTCCTTACTTACCGTTACTGTAAAATATGTTCAATATACACACACAGTATTACAACTCTATTAAATCAATCAAATATATTTGCAATATGTGAACGAGTGCAGTGAAATGGCAGAGTTTAGATTCCCAAGCAAAAACGATGAGATCGCCAAATATCAGACACAAGTAGCAATGAAGTTTTTTTGGAAAATATTGAGAATTCTGATTCAAAATAGACATTCAACATTCGTATATTCTGCCGTCCATCAAACAGCCAACAAATTTACTTTACTGAAGAAAACGGCCAAGAAGAAAATTTTCATTTTAGATAATAAAAATACAGATATTTCTTAATCTACTAGAAGTATTAATTAGACTTAAAAAGTTTAATTATATTTGAAATTTATATTTTTTATTCAACCATTTATTTTCGTTAAATAAAGATATTTTGAAAACTATTTGGTATACATTTTAATTGTATACGTAATTATTATTATTTTTTTACTTGTTTGCAATATTTGTTCTTGGTCGAACAACATTAAACCATAGCATTTGAATACTTCAACGATATTGGTAAGTAATTACAATATTACACTTGATTCATTTTTTAATTGTTCATTATAAGATTATAATATTATATTATACCTATGTGCTGTATTCGGAACTTTCACTTACAAATTTAATTCGTTCACGTTCACATTCAATCCGTAAAAATCAGTATTTTTTTGGGGTGGAGGGAAGACTTACCTCCACCCACAAGATCCCCCTATAGAGGCGGATCTTAATATGACAGCATTTATGTGTATTATACATTTCAAATTTTACAACAACCAAAATATTTACGCTACCCTAAAATTTTAAGCCGGAGGATCAAACCCCTGTTTATCCATCCCCTAGTTTCGCCTCTGACTATGTGTTATATCATAATTTAGCATTAGTTTCTTATAATAATAAAACAATTAATATTTATTACTTTTAAATATAATATATTATAGAAATTCAAAATAATAGCTTGCGTAAATTACATATAAGAATTAATTGTGTAATTAGTAATCGTTTTTATATAGTTTTTATTAGGTATAACATAATAGAAAATAAAGACTATTATAGAATATCATAAATATACAAAATAATATGAACAATATTTTACTAATTTGCAATTATTTAATCCTGATTATATAATATATGAGAATATATTTAAAATATATAATAGGTGCAAATTATTATTATATCAAAACATTTTGGAAATTACGTGCCTTAGAATAATATATTTAATTAAAATAACATTTTCGTGTTAAAAAAAAAACCATACCATTTTAATAAACAATAATATGCGTGTAAACATTAAAATAAAATAAGTAATTGGTATTAACTGTAGTTAAAAATTAAGCCAGACATTTTATGAAAGTTATTAATTATGTAGTAATAACAAAAATGTATAAAAATAATTGATTATATTTTAAATGTTTTAATTGTATTACTATTTTGCTATTTTACTATTGTACTATAAAATATTGTAATATATAAAAATTTAAAAGTGATATAATTTGGTATATAATTATGTTTTACAGCATATGGATTGTCCAAGTTGTGAATAATTATTTATAGGTTGAACTATTGTACATTTCATGAATTTTCGTCTAATTAAAACAATTTAATTTAATTAAAGGTTAAATTATTTTTGCATTGTTATTCATTACTTTAAAATTTTAAATATTAAAATTTTAGTTTTATTCATGATACATTTTCAAACATCTTTATGAGACACGTATACAGTTTTATACAAAATATAAATGATTAGTTCCAATTTAAATGTGATAGGATTATATGTTGGGATAAAATCATAGGTGTAATTTGGGACTTTTTTTAGGGGGGTGGGAAAGAAAATATTTTCATTAATTCATCCCCCCAAAAAATTGTGAATATGCACAACGTAAAAATGTATCTTAGTTCTGTATTATCTCTATAATCAAAATTATAGAGAGCTATACTCGTATATAATACTAATATGCAACAAATAAAACCTTAAAATATTCTCTTTATATTTTTTTAAAAGTAATATATTCTGTATAAAACAAGCTGAATCAGGGGCATTTGAGTAAAATGTTCGCCAAAAATTTAGAAATTGCTTTTAAAAAAGAAAAATAAGCAATAAAAACAATAGTCGTCAAGATACAAATGATTGAAGTTGATTCATAGTACCTTTATCGGTAGTATATTATTATTATTTTTAATTTGAGAACAAAGATCAATAGTTGTATTCAAAAGAATATTCTGAGCGAAGCTCGGTATATTAATATAATTAAAAAATGTTATTTGTGATAACTTTATTTTGTTACTTCCCCTAAATTTCTAAAATATTTTTGTCAAAAAAGGTAGTTTTTCTTTCCTTAAGTTATTATTAGGTACTTAAAAATCAAAAAATAATATCTTCATAATACCAAATAGAATTAATTTGCTATTAAAAACTTTTTATTTTAAAATACCTCAACATGACTCCTTCAACCCAAAAAAATATTTAGAGAAATAAAAAAAATATACGTCAAAGAAAAAAAAAATCCTCGTTTCGCCTAGTCTAAAACGTCATTCGCGTACGTTTCCCCCAAAAATCGAGAAATATGCATAAAATATGCTATAAACACCAAATTTTCTCTAACCTCTAAAATATGCTCCAATATGCAAAATGATTTTTTTTCGATGAATTTTGTAATCGATAAATTGACCTCATTTTTTACTCATTTTCAACTGCATATAATTAAAATATGTAAAAACTTAAAAATCCAATATCTAATCATAGTATATGTTATATAATCTAAAACATAATATCTTGAAATTCAATACAATGTATATTCTATCAACTGTATATATACTATATAGAAAATATATAAATATACAAATTTTAAATTAAAATTGTACTTAATACAAAATAATACATTTTTAAGACTGCAAACATTTTATAAAAAGAACTCAATATAAATAAATACAAATTTAAACTTATTAAGAATTACAAAATATATTAATAAATTATGGATTTTGTGTGGAAAGACTAATCTATTGATTTTACAATAATATATGCAGAAAAAATTAAATGAATATATATCTAAGCTTTAATGAAAACTACATCTATCTAAAATTATTGTTATAAATAGAAAAAATGTAATGCCAAAAACCTAAAATTTTCAGCAAATAGTTACTATAACATAATATTAACGTGATAAAATTAAACTTTATTTTATCAAATTCGGTACCTAATTCACAATAAAATGAAAATAAAAAGAAAACTATCGAAATTAATGGAAAATTATTAGGTATAAATCATAAAATAATACTACTAACTTTGCTCAGAATTGTTTTTTGAATTAAATACCTGGGCATTTCATACAATATTCCTAATACATTCAATATCAGATAATTGCTACAAATCACAAATGTATACAAAATAAAAAAATAACATTGGGTGACCTTCTAGATATCTCGGGAACGACTTGTCTAAGTACTTGGTTTTCGGGGCCTTTGCTTCACAAAGACCCACAGAATAATGAATAAAAATGTAAGTAAATCTTGAGTAAGTTTTAAGTACCTATGAACATTTTAAAACTCATTAACATATTACATACAGTTTTTAGTATAATATGTAATCGGACAAAAAAAGGATTCTCGATGTAAGTCGCGGGGATGCCAAAGAAATAAAATAATTTATGTAAAATATAATATTATGTGATACAATCATCAAGTTCTACTATTGGGTTTTGGTATAGCACTTTTAATAAAAATAAACTTTCGATATTATATAATGTAGGACAAAATGTAATATGTTTTTTTTTAAATTTATTTATTAAAATATAGCCGATTCGGGGATTTTAGCATGATGAGACTACGGGGAGTAGGGAAAAAACAAAAATTCAGCTGGATATGTAGTTTATAATGCGATAGTCGGCGAAACAATCAGAGTCCTTCTACCGCGTGCACCCCATAAAAACGCTTACCGCACGGCCTATATTACTATATTTTTCATCGGACGTAGCGGAATCGCGCAAAACAAGACCCGAAAAAATCCCGAAACCTTGGCAAAATAGTTTTAATAGACGGCCGGAGTCCAATTACTCAGTGGATGGCCTCAGAAAACGGTGAAGTAATAAAAATGGAATATTTTCAGTGGTATCTTGGCAGAAAGAAAAAAGTTAGCGTTATATACAATAGTATTAGGTAATGTAAAATTCTGGTGGAATCTAAAGTACCATTTTTACCATTTTCTCCTTATTATTATTAGTAGGATGAATTGGAGGTTTCTGGACTTTCTGAGTCCACATATACAAGCTAAAATTCTGGCGTACCCTGATTTTTATTTCTTTTTTTTACCATCATAAATGTACTTACTACTTATTTATCCTATCATATATCCTTATCATGTATTTCAATCATATTCGAGTTTTCGCATTACCTTGTTACGTGCTGCTTCGATTTCAACCATCAGAAATATCATAGATCCATATACTACATCATACTACCGCTAATATAATGTTCATAGTACGAACCCACTCGACGCCATCAACACAACGATCCTCGTTTGTACTAAGTCATTCCAACATTAATGACATTTCAGATGTTATGGACATTTTATGAAAGCTTTTGAATTTTGAATTTTTTTTTTTATATTGTTTGTTTTTGCTACGTTTTTTATAGTTTGTACCGTTTTTTCTATCATTACCCTAATTCAAAGGTTATTAAATTCTAAAAGAGGGAATATCATTAAAAGGGTCACCTACATAAAAATGTCGTTTTTTTTTTTCAGCGCATTTGCTTATGCTTTCTTAGCGCTGTATTATACCATTATTATTATTATTATATAATATTATATCATCGTTAGTGATGGCTTTATTTACAAAGTTAAAAAATTGTTGAAACGAGGTGTGGCATAATTAATTGATATACCTAATATTAACAAATAAGAAAGTGGTATGAACATTTATAAATTATGAAAAACATTAAGTGTACAAATAATTTTCTTTGAAATATTTCATAATAATGATTTATATTTCCCGAGATATGTATACATAATGTAGTTTGTCTCGTGAAAGTGACCTGTATACATACATTATACATTTTTTTTTTACAAAGAATTATAAATTAAAAATAAAAATTATACTGACATGTATTTAAACATTTTAAAATAATATAAGATATTAATATTTCTTCGAAAATCTTGAAATTGTCTATAAAATTTCATTAAAACTATGGGAAACTTGATTATAAGGAGTTAAATAGGTATATAATCATTTTTTTTTTATCAAATGTTCGAAAATTCGAAATTAATAATCAAAAAAACTTAAAAATATTTTTATTGTAATTTATGAACATGAAATTTTAAACTATGATTGACATGGTGTTTCATGTTATTTCAATTTGATTAAACATATAATATGTCTTTAATCTGTGATTTTTAAAATTAAAAATAATTTTAATATTAAAAATCGAAAAGTTTCAAATTTATAAAATGAAAATAAAAATATTTACTAGAAATACTCTACTCTCAGGAGTAGTAAATATTCTGATCAGTAATAAAATGTTCAATTAATAGTCTATAATCTATATAATGATACTCGGTGGATAACAGTATAATATACATTAAACCCCATAACTCCTAAGATAATTTGAAAAATGAAATTCCAAAACAATTTTAAAATGCAAATTTTAACAATGATGCAAATTAACAATAGCGTAGCATATTCGATTTAGTAAAAATAATTTTAATATATCAATATTTAGGATTATCTTCAGGCTTCCTCCACCTCGTTTGAAAATTCTATAACTGAGGAATGGGGTCGGCTCTAACAATGGAAAAAACGGCACCAACCCGTACTAACATAACACAAATAAATACGACAAAAAACTCAAAAATATCCTGAATAAAATCTGTTATAAAGTCCCCCCCCCTAGCCATTTGAATGAAATTAACTTTGAAACAACTAAAATATATCCTCTATCCATCAATCATATCCCGAATATTCTACGACTAAATGTAATTGCATTATGACAATTATTCCAAAAAGGAACCTCTCTGTCCGGCTTCCATTTAATGTTAAATATAATCAGAATAGCGAATAATATTTTAAAATATCTAACCTAAAAAACCATGCGAATTTGAACAATTTTAGTTAAGAAGAATGAAGTTTTGAGAAAAAAATTTTTATTTGTTTTTGGAGAGGGGGAAATCTGCGTCGATGATGTTATAGATGACACTGAACCAAAATGTATCTCATTGGAAAGGTGTTCTAGAATCAACACACTAATAGTTCCGGAGTTATAACATAAAAAATAAGAAAATGATGATCTGTAGATATAATATCATATTATCACTGATTAACCCTCTATAATCCGTCAACAGTATCCCGAAGTTTCTACCAATACAACTAAGTGCACTATAACAATAATTCCAAAAGATAACGCCCTTTTGGCTCCCAAATATAAATATATATTATTATTATAGTTGAAATTCATTGATTTTACATTATATTATTATTATATTTCTATTTATATATATAAATAAATAAATATATATATATATATTCTATGAGTTCAGATTCAAATACCGTTTGCATAAATCTAAAAATAATATTAATAGGTATTTATATAGTACTTTTTAAAAATAAATTTTGTTAACGAAAAATGTTCATTGAACGGAGCGTGTTCTATTGGATGTATTAATTTTGAAATAATCTGACTTCCTAAGACTAAATTGCTAGTTAAATTATTTATATGATTTGGACTGAAATGTATAAAGCGTTTTAATAATTTTTGACCGATGTTATAAAAAAACAACAAACCTATATAAATCACAAACGAATTTTGTTTGACAGACGAAGTCTGTCGGGTCAGCTAGTAATCTATATAATGATACTCGGTGGATAACAGTATAATATACATTAAACCCCATAACTCCTAAGATAATTTGAAAAATGAAATTCCAAAACAATTTTAAAATGCAAATTTTAACAATGATGCAAATT
>JAIPRL010005759.1:4858-30457 GCA_025469235.1 Pemphigus obesinymphae
TTCCAATATTTCAAACACCAACTGGTCCCGCATAGAAGCCGTCCAAAATAATACTCTCCGCCAAATCACCGACCTCCCATTCTACGTTAGCAATCACACCATCAGGAAATCCACCAACATCCCGTCCATTCTCGAATTCACAAATGCCACCTTCACCAAACTCAAACAGTTGATCACTTCGTCCCCCTTTCCACACATAAAGTCAATCTCAACCCGCCCCGGCCTACTCAACGGCCACAAAAGAAACCATCCTCTCAATTTCTAAAATTCAAAAACCATAAATTCACCTCCTCACCACCTCACAACTTCTGATACATCCGACCCTCTGGTAGAAGCACAAGTTTGAGACAAAGTACCACCCCCCCCCCCACAAAGCAAGTCAAGTCAAATCAGTGGCTCAACTACGGGGGTGCTAGGGGGTGCTGAAGCACCCCCAATTTTATTTTAAGCACCCTCAAGTTCCATGTCATTCTAATTTCAAATATCAGCTATAATTTTACCAATGTAATTTTATTTTTTAAGATTTTACCATCAGTAATTTTTTTTCAGCATATTACAGTAGCGCTATACTAATTTAAGTATAATAAATATTGAGAGAGAGAGAGACTTAGCTAATGACATTATTCCAGACGAAATCTTGAACACATTTGCTAATACCGATAAGAAATTATGTTTGAGTCTTTAAATTTAAAAAACAAACATAAGAAAATATCGTAAGTAATAAAATAAGTTTCCAAAAATGGTATTGTAAATATAATGATCGTATAATCTAAATATTGGCAATATATAATATTGGTTTGGGGGTGTGGGAGGGGGCGGAGCCTCCAACGACATTATAAGTGATTCATAATAGTAGCACCCCCAAGATTTGAACTTTAGTTGCGCCATTGTATGAAATATAAATAAAATGGCGGCGTAAGGGTACCTCTACACGTTATGAACACGGCCCGTATGAAACATATCCATACTGCTCGATGTTAACATAATATACGATGTCCCTGCCATTTTATTTCCTATACGTGATAAAACCAGGCCCCGGACACTAATAAAAATTAACACGGTAAAGATACTTATCACACAAAAACGTGGTGGCCATCTTCCCGTTTCTTCATTCTATGTATTTTGTATAATCACACAGTATAATAGTTCAAAATATTGATATTACGATTTGTATTTTCATAATATAGTGATAATTTATACACTAAATAGATAAGATGAACAAACGGCAAAATGGCCGTCACTTTTTTGTTTACATGGAAGTGACCCTTCTGCTTTAATCTATTCTGTGATAAAACGTCAGAGTGGGGCCCAGTGTTTCTGCAATAACCTAGTATATTTCAACCATAGGTCACATTAAATTTTTTATTTTTTTTTTCCTGGCCAAATAATAGTTTTACTTTGATTGAAATTATACCAACGCACTTATATATACCTATACATTATTAAATTTTTACATTTATTTCGGGAGTTTTAAAATCGAAAATAACGTTTATTTTTATAACATTATAATAAACACGTATTATACCAATAAGTAATATTTGTCATTTTCCTTTCGTCATTCGCCTCGACAACATTGTCCTAATTAATTAAGTACCTATATAAAAAAATATCGTTAACCCAAAATTGATTTTCTTTTTTTTTCGAGTTAATAGCACGGCTATAGATACCATATGGTTGCACGACGAGGCTTCAAAAAGCGGCGCCAAAAGTTCTTATGAATTTTAATCAAAAACCTGCGTTCTTTTAGCGCTCCTCGTGATTATCATCTGATACAAATATAGAAATATTTAATACAAAATAATTTCACTAGGAGAATAAGAGCGTTATAAGTATGCAGGTTTTCGACTAATTTGAGAAGAACTTTTGACGCTTCTTTATCGCTATAGTAGGTATAATAGGCGTGTTTTCGCGATTAACCAAATGTAATTTGGCCTGACAAAACTGTGGGACTTTGAGAAGTCGGATTTCAATTCTGAAAATTGTTTTGAATTCATCAGTTTGTCTTCTAGGGATCGATCGAGGCATTTATTTATTAATTTTTTTTAACCATGTTATTTATCATTAAAAATCGCAATTTTTAAACATTGATTGCATTTTAATCTATAATAATAAAGAAAAATGCCTCGATCGATCCCCGTAAGACGCGCCAACACATTCAAATCTGTTTATAGATTGTAAATCCGACTTTCCATGTAGTTCTACAGTTTTGTCATGCTTATTGATATTTTAGGTGGAAATTTTGTGATTACACAACAATAAAAAGTGATACGGGTGCGGGGTTATTTTTAGATTGATTTTAAAATGTACTTAAATATTTCTAAATTTTTAGATTTTCCATATTTCTTAAAAAGTGCCTATATCGAACCCCTTAAATATGGCAGGTGTTGCGGCCCCGCAATAAGTTAAGGCTTTTAGAGTAAATTTTTTCTTTTAGTTATCGCGTATATTTAAAATTTAAACAGAAAGATTAGAATACTTACTATGCACTAGCATTGTGTTGTTTTTAGCTTGAAAACAATATCGATATATTTTTTGTTTTATAACGCTATCATTTTTTTCCGTTATAAACATGTATTCAATCCCTGAGCTAAAACAATTCTTTTTTTAATTTGAAAATTTGATGTTTTTAATAAAATATTTGAGATTTGAGATCAAATAAATATCGAAAAAACAATGCTCAGACAAAGTTAAAGTTATCATATTTTATATGGTGTAATTTATAATTTTCTATTATCTATTATCTTTTAAGGTGAATTTTTATCAAACTTTAATCAGAAAGCCACGAGTAGTTTTTGAACAAATGTACTTACATAAAAATAAAGTGGTGTGGAGAATGGACATGGCACAGTTTTCATATTACCTACTTTTAAAACGTATTTAAACATTTTTTACTAATTTTTTTTTTTTTATAAAATTGCTTATACAGAATTCCTTTAAGGAATTAAAGTCTGAACAAAATTATCTAGAACTATTTTTCGTAATCGATTTTTGATATGTGTATTTTTATGTCCTTTATGTAAGTTAATTAAAATACATTTTTTAATTTTTTATTATAATTATAAATCTTAAAAGAAAGGCTACGTATGGCACTAGATAATGTTATTAACTATAAATTGTTTTTTATTCGTATTTCCAATATGTTTGTATGTTGATAAAAATGAAAAGTGCTAATACAAGGTTTTCATTGAATATGTATAGGTACTCTTAAAAATGGAGGGTATAACGACGTCTGCTCAATAATTTGCCCGATCATACCTTTTGGCTAGTAAAATTTTTAATTTTTCAACAATAGATTTTTATAGATGTTTAAAATATTTCAAATATACGAGTATCGAATATTTATATAGTATAATATATAATATCAAGTAAAAATTGTACAATCGGACAGTTCTAATATTTTTTTTTTGCACAATGAATAATACGATACAGATAAATTCAATTTTACCGGGGTTTTAATTAGGCAACATTAAGTACATCTAAAGATATTTAAAAATCTAACAATGTTTATATAGGGTGTTTAAACTAAAAAATAATTTTTTAAATCCTTTTTGTTTGTTTTGCTTGAACATATATTTACTACTGAAAATCATTGGTAGGTATTCGGTCCTATTTACCATGACAAAGACATGATGCGATGTAAATACTACATAACAGTAGAGATCTCAATTTTTTTTCTTTTACAGAAACTCGTATCACGTGGTTTGGTTTATGTGTGGAATATGGAATAGTTACTAGCTCTAGACAGTTGTAAAATTCATATACACATACATTATTTTTTATACTTTGTTGCCATTTAATTATAATATCATACATACACTATAGTTGAAAATAAGGAAATAGCTAACACTAGGGTTCATAGGCGCACATTGGGGGGTGGTACAAGTGTCATATTAGCACCCCCAGATTAATTGGGTTGATTTTTTCAGCATATATATTTCATGTTGGTTTTTAAATAAACTGGGGTTTATACTAAAATTGAAGTAGTTATCAAAACCATAACAAAATTTACTTTTAGCTATTTGAAGATCCTCTAGTGCAGTCAAACTCAAAAGTTACAAATTTTCATCCAAGTGATCCAAAAAATCTAAATGAATGTCAATGTAAAAAAAAAACTTTTTTTATTAACTCAATAAAATTGGAATATTTATTATGAATTAATTAATAATTTTCAAATGCATAATTATTAAACTACTATACTGATTATATAAAATCCAAAAACAAAAATGCAGATTCAAAGTCTGATATTTCTTTTTTTATTGCCAGATTTCCTATTTTGGGGTAAATGTGATCTGCCACTTTCATATTTTAATACAGAATTAAGACGAATATACGTAGTTGAATACTTATCTTCATTTATAATAGAGAATAGTTGGCTGACCCTAAACAGTCGGAAAAGAAAGCGAAAGAGAAGATTATAGAGAATGTTGTTTTATTATTTATGTATTTTATTGGTGTATATGAAGAAGTAATAACATAAAACAAGAGGTTGCATTTCATTTAACTTCTTGATACACAACATTTTGGGTTAGGGACGAAGAGTTTAACATGGTTGATTTGAAGGAACTTAAATCTTTATTAACCTCAATGTCTTTATTTGGTAAGATATAGCAGTGATTATAGTTATCTTATAATAATATAGCTTATCAGTGGCGTCTACAGAATTTTTAAATAAGGAGGGATACATTCCCAAAAATTGATAAATCGCTATATATAAAAAAAAAAAAAAGTAATTTGTGTAAATTTGACTATAAATTCAATACAATTGAATAATTGTTCATTTGCCATATTGTTTCTGAATTCAATGTACATAGGAATGTGGCAAAATTAAAGAATTTTATTATATGAAATATTATTATATTACATTATAAAAATAATTAAAACAAAATAATATAATTTTATTTTTGTTAAAATCCATAGAAAAAAAAGGTGCACTTCACCTATCAGGTGTCAGTATAGGGGTGGAAGCACTTCCTTTATTGGACAGGATACTCTTAGTGGATATTGTATTTGAAAAAACAATTGTGAGCAGAGCTTCGGTGATAATATACATAAATCTCGATTTGATAAAATCGTATTTGGCTGTTTTTACATCATATTTTGGTAGTTTTTCCAACCACGTTTATTGAAAATAAAAATATAATCGACTATCTTCTCTGCAGGGTTCGGCAGCCTAGAAAAATATAAAACAACAGCTGAATGCGGGTGACAGGAAATATATGAATATATACTACAAATACATTAACAAGCCCCTGAAATTTTAAAAACGTAACGGTTATCGGTCAAGATAAACCTCGTTGGTTATACCTTTATAAACATTACGAATACCATAGGTCTATTTTGTTTTTCATATATTATATTTATTGTTATTTTTATAAGAGTATTACATTTTTTGAATTAATTCATTTTTAATATATTTATTAGGTTCCAACCCTTGTGTAATACCATAATAATTTCGTGTAATGTATTTTTGTAGTGATATACAATTCTACCATGTTGTGGGAAATGCTATTGTTGGCTGCGTTAGCTCGAAAGCTCTACAAGAAACCGTTACCAGACCAGTGCTTCGTTGACCCTCCAAAAATCACCTGCTGCGTGGATATGCCTAGTAACCAGGAAAATAACAACATTATAGTCGGCACATATAATCAGAGTTTTGACATGAACATTTAATAGATAGTTGGGTACTTTTTTCTTCGAGTACTTAATACCTATGGCGACGACACAATATATGGCTTAATGCAAAGTCAAATCCGAGTCTTGGCTTGTAGCAAATGCCGCAAACAAAAATATACTCTGTAACCAAAATAGCATATATTTTTTTTAAGATCTATTTTTATGATTTGTACTATATTATAGAGGTATACATATAGAGTATACTTAAAATATGAATAAATTTTATTTTATTCTAATCAGAGATTATGTTAATACAGTTTTTTATTTTTCTTTATATACTTAGAGTAATACACACTATATAAATAGAATAATGTATTTTATTGGTTATTATAACTAGTCCTTATTATGTCATCTATACGTTTTTTTTTTTTTTAACAGCAAACTTGTATACGCGATATAATACCTACTTTTGATTTCCAAATTTGTATAGATGTACGCATTTACCTATTATTACTATAAGTAAATCTATATGTAAATAAATTATCATGTCACACCATTGTCCACTCAATGAATCATTGTTAAAGTAATATAATGTATACATATTTACTTATATTATTTATTTTGAATTTTTAAAGATATAGACATGTACAATTCAGTGTTTACCTATATAGTTTTTCATCTCAACAGCTATATATCAATATACAGGTGTATAGTTGAATAATTATAAAATGAAAAAAAAAAATTATTTAAAACACACATCAAATAATGATAATCAAGAAAACGTTAATTTATAATGATATGTTTATAAGTAGTAAAAACAACCTTGAAATATATATTCTCCCAACAATGAATAACAAATAACAATATTACCTTTATTTTAGAAAAAAAAAAAAATGAGAGTACTGGAAAAGTATTATTTTATAAATACCTTATATATTATAATAATAGTTAATTAAAGTTAATATGTAGATTGTAGGTATTTATATTTTTTAATAAAAATAAATATATATATCTCTAAAATACCTATCAACTAAAACTAATTGAGTATCAGAAAGTTTTTTTTTTTTGAAATATTTCTATTAGATTACTTCTATTCTAAAAAAGTGTATACAATTATTATAAAATAAATATGCTCGGAATCTAAAATATATTAACACTTCAACTCATGTATAAACTATAGAACTATAGATAGTAATATTGAACGAAATGGTTAAACAATAGTTATAGTAATTATAATAAAAATAGATATACTTGTTATTTAATATCTTATAAAGATAATTGAATAATTATTAATTATATTTTTAATAAATAAATAAAAAAAAAACATACACTCACTAAATTGAATTTTTGTAATTAAATGACCGATTTATATCTGCTCTACAGTGAACCTTTTTGAGCATATTTAATTTGTATTCAAAATACTTTTCAAAAACTAAAATTTATTTAATAATTATATATTCTGACACATTTTGAAATACTCGCTCAACATAATATGCATTTAAATATTTTTTCTGAGTTGTAAACGTGTATAATATAAGTATAATAAATAAATAAACAGTTCAGTTATTTTATTCTAATGTTTTACTAAACTTTTATTAATACACACAGTAAATACTGTTGATTTTTTGAATAATAATTATTTGCAGAATCACAATGAAAGATAGAAAAAAAAATCAATAATAGTTACAATTTAATTATATTAGAAAATAAATAGTTTACAATACTATATAGGTAGGTTAAATAAATAAATACTTAAAACTTCAATACTTCCTTATGAGTTTAATTTTTTTGATAGTATGATGTATTTAGGTTTTTACTGACACTATGAAATAAAACACAATAGGTACCTATTTATTATTAAATAACTTATTGTATAAAATGGGGAAAAAAATGTTAACATAAATGATAAAAGTATACAATATGCCAATTTTGAAAATGGATTATTATTTGGATACAATTATAAATGCTGGACTGTTATATACACAGTAAATATATATATATATAAAAAAAAAATAAATACATTTTAAGAGGACGCAACACATAGATATTTTGAACTCTAAAATAGTCTCCATATTTCTATAAATTAATCAGTTAAACTAGTTCGATTATAATTTTAAAAACAGTTTTGAGTTCCTTATGATGTATTCAGATGTTTTTTTTTTTTTTTTTTTTTTTTTATTAATGACAGCCGATTGTAAATTTTTTTTTTATTAATTTCAAGTCTTCATAAAAAACTTATTTTTAATTCTATCAGGTGAAGAAAACATAGGTTAACTTCTCATTTTTAATTTTGCTCAGAGGCATTGTGTGTCCAAAATTATTCAGAAAGCCACAATTATGGAGATTCACAAACACGTTTATTACAAAATGTAATAAATTAATTGATTGGCATGCGATTATATAATAATAAAAAAAAGTATTAATACCAGACTATATTTAAATTACTTTAAAAATAAATTTAAATATGTTGTAATTGTAAAATTTTAATTTTTCAACAAATATAAAATTTGCCTATACAGAACCCCTTAAGAAGTGGATGTTGCGTTTTCTCAATATAGGCAAGTATAATAATTATTAATTAAGATGATGTCAGTGCAAATAATATTCAATGAAAAACTAGTGTTAGCATTTCTTATTTTCAACAACTTACAAACATCTTAGAGATATGAAACAAAAATAAATTATAGATAACAATATTGTCTAGTGCTCTACAGTCTTTTTCAAAATTAAAATTTTTTAAGTTATATTTATTTAAAAAGTCAAAAGTTAGTTTAAATGCACATATTATAAAACAGCTAGATAATGTTTTTTTTTATCATTTATTTTTTTGTTTTATCTTTCTATGATGTTTTAAGTTGTGTTATAAATGAGAAATGCAAAAGTAAAATCTATAAAAATAACCACAATAAAAAATTGTATAGTAATGGGACCAATTATTATTCATTTTTAAAATGCGTAAAATTTTTTTTAATTATTAGATTTCTATTTTTCGTAATATTTTCCAAAAATTGCATAAACAGAACCCCTTAAAATGGCTGTGCTGACATCTTCTTAATAATTGAAAAAATAATCATAGATAGCATACTGCATTATATAACAAGGTGTAAGTAGAACTTTAGACACATGCTAAAATTACTTTATTGATATTTCTATAAAATATAAATAGTATTACATAATTATTATAAAAGCCTATTATTTTAATTTAAGTCTACAAGCTCATTTAATTCTAATTTATTGCTTGATTAATAGTATTAACATAAATAACTTTAGAAGTTTACAGTTTAAATAGAAAATAAAATTTGGAAAACATAATAAACATGTAATAAAATAATAAAAATAATGTTTTAGATTAAATTTCAAAAAACAATTAAATGAAAATGACTGACACTAAATCAAAGGTATTATTAATTTGAATGTATACCAATTATTGTACTTATACAATAAGTATCTCAGTACTTATTATATAAATATAACGTATGAACACAATGGAGATATAAGATTTATAAACCTAAAATTAACTTATTTTAAAAGTTAAAACAATTTTTACTAATAAAGTAATATTTGTGTTTTGTGTTATATTATAATTTTCTAATATTTAAAGAGTCATATATTTATGCTCATGTCACACATTAGGGGTTGGAAAAATTGTGAATAAATGAACACGAGTTTGAAGTTACACGATTATCTTCTCCAGGAGTCTATCCCCTTTATACTATTCTTATTTCTTAAATAACATTTTACTTCAGTGAGTTCACTGAGTCAGACTTTGGAAATCACTTCACACCTTCTTGAACATTAAAAGTTTTGGGTTTTATAAAGTAGAATACCAAAGCATCTACTTCTACAAATTACCTTCTCACTCTTTACTTTTCCTTAATTCACTTTATTCTGGAATAGCAGTGTTTCTCAACCTATGGGTTGGTAACACATTTTTTTCCTAGTGAAAAGCACAAATAGGGGAATAAAGGAAAATTCAAGTTCTCAAAAATCAATATTTTTTTATAATTTGTTTGTATTTTAAATTTTAGTTGCGCCGGTTAGGTCATTATTTATTTATGAAAATTAGATCAATTTATTGGGTTGCATATACAAAAAGGTCGAGAACCACTGCTTAGAGCACCTTATGTTATGTCACTTTAATAATTTTAATTTCACCTATAATTTATTTCTGAGGTCTTAACACTATTACTATAGTTACAGTATCTGTATATTTTTCTTAAAATTTATTATATAATGTGTATTGTATATTATATAAAAAAAAATTGCATCTTCACTAATTAAATAAATAAATAAATATAAATATTAAAATATTTTAATAACCACCAGTTATTTAACTGAGATGATAATTTAAACACCAAAACAATTGTCTAATGGTTAAGGGTTATATTTAATAATAATTACTAATTATGCTTACAACAAACAAACCGGACCTAAATAAAATAGGTAAATATTTTTAAAATCTAATCTATAGTTTGAATAGTTAAAATTAATTTTCATTATAAATTACAAATATCAATGATTAGACTATGTAGTTTAAAGGACTATACAACACAAAAAAATGAGACATAAGCTCAATCGATAGATAATTAATTAATATAATTAATGGTAGTAATAAAATTTGTTTAAGTACATTTGTTGAGGAGCTAGAGATCAAGAAAGAACACCCCATGACATCTTAAGATCATACACAATGCTTTACAATGCCGCCTATGCTTTTACATAGGAATCATTGATATAGCCTATATTTTCTGTTATATTACGAAAATGAAAAATTAATACAAATTTCATAAGTCCGTGTGTTTTGCTATATTTTGGCTTAAGTTTTATAGTATAGCAATAAATGTAATTATAAAAATGTTTTATTAAAAATACAGCTAATGATCAGAGATTTTAAGGAGTTCTATATAAGACGTTTTAGAGAAAATTAAATTTAAACAATCTAAAAATAATCCCGTGTCAGTACCACTTTTATTTTATTTTGTAATCACAATATTTATTTAAAAAACATGTTTACGCAAAACAAATGAACCTTTTTGTTTATTTTGCAAGAACATATTTTAGCACTGTAATGTCATTGGTAAATATTAAATGATAACAGATGTTTTCCTAAATTAATATTTAGTAAACTTCAATTTTCGAGTTTTCAAAATGTTCATTTCGTAAAATCATTTTTGTATATACATAATATGTATATATGTACATATAAGAATATCAAATTTCTCTTACTGCTAAATAAACCAATGAATACGCAATAAGCAGCGGATGTTGCGCGCAACCCTATGTGACCTGTATGATCTTATAACATTAATATTTTATATATTTCATATTTATTTTTTATGTGTTATATTTATTTTTATACAATAATAAAACTTACACCAAAATTTAGCAAAATACACAGACTTATGAAAATTGAATTCATTTTTCATTTTAATTTAATATTACAAATAATATAAATAAATAACTTAAACTGTGTCAATGATTCCTGTGTAAAAGCATAGGTCGCCACCGTCATATATGATCTTATGATATTACGAGTGATTTTTAAAACGCTGTAACTCAAAAACTAATTGTTGTAGAAAATTTTTTTTTATACACATTTGTATTAATAATAATACGTAATAAAAAAAAAAATTGTGTTGTAAGGACCTTTAATAATGCTGTTTTAAGAAAACTTTTAGAAATGGCTTACCTAATTTACTATATTGTCATCTTTATCTTTTTCACAGGATGATTTGTCAACTAGCTTTAAATCTATTTCTTTTTCTGAATTATATGAACTGTTTGATTCATAAATTATATTAGCAATTTCCATCTTTGCATCTGTATTGTCTATATCTTGAGCTTTTCCAGCAGCCGATTCCATCTTATAATTATCAATTAATGACTGTTTTCGATTATTTCGATCGATTATTTTTTCTACATTACTATTATTTACTGAATATTCATTGATCATAGTGTTAATTTTAGAATTTCTGTGCGAATACTCATCAATTATTGTCTCTAACTTAAAATTGCCTTTAGCATAATCACCAATAACTGATTGGATATTAACATTGTTTTGAGAGTATTCTCCCATTAATGTTAAAATGTCCGAGTTCCTTTTTGAGTATTCATGAACAATAGCTTTAAGGTCTACATTTTTTTTAGAAAATTGGCTAATCATTGATTCAAGATCAGTACTGTTTTTGGAATATTCTCCAATGGCAGTCTCTAAATCATTGTTTTTCTTATTGTCATAATCATTGGCAATTGTCTCATCTACACCGTTATTTTTCTTCGAAAAATTATTTATAGCCGATTCAATATCAGAATTTTTTTGTGCACATTTATTCATTGTGTTTTCCATATCGTCGTTTTTCTTTGAACATCTATTAATTTCTTCCTGCAAATCGGTATTTTTTTGAGAATATTCATTAATGGTTACTTCTAAATCTGAATTCTTTTGTGTATACTCACTTAACACACGCTCAAAATCTGTACTTTTTTGAGAGTCATCATCAGTTGATTCTTGTGCATTATTTGCATTTATATTATGCTCATGAAAACCAGAAATATGTTCATTTTCTTTCACAGTTCCATTATCTCCGTGTACCTTTTTTATTGTTTCAAATTTATCATTAGTATTAGTATTCTTAATAATTTCACAATCACTCGATAATTCTTCTATGGTGTCCTTTGATTTTTCCTCTAATATATTAACATTCAATAGCTCTATATCATTTTTAGAATATACACATTGTAACTTTTCTTCCAATTTTGATTTAACGGTATCTCCAGATTTAATCTTTTCAGTTTCTTCAGCTTTTGCTCTTGCTCTATCAGCCAACATCTACAAAAAATAATTTAAAAAAAGTATATATATATATATTTTAGAAATCAATTTGTTATAAATTATTAATCATATTTTAATATTTTATTTTACTTTTTGTTGGTGTAAAAGCATACGTCGTCTCATATTTGTACACAACCTGCTGGTCTTTACTACTTCTTTAACATCTTCTCTTTCCTCATACCGTTCATTCCAACTCTTGTTGTCACTGTCTTTTTCATCAGTTTCCTCAGAAATTAATTCATTTTTAAGAGCTTCTTCTATTTGTGTATTGTTATCTTTTTCATTTGGGCCAAGTAGAGCTCGTATAGCTTTTGCTTTCATTTCCAATTCCAAAATCTCTAGTAATGTTTTGCCTTCTTTTTCTTCTGTATTCTCTCGTTCAGATTTAGACTTTGTTTCAACTTTTTTCTTTTTTAATGATTTCATCTTTTTTTCTTTATGTGATCTCTTTCGGACAACTTCATCTTCTTTTTCTATTTCCAATATTTGTTTTTTTTCATTATCAGCAGAATCATCAGAGTCTGATGAAGAATTAATTTCTCGGCCTAAAATAAATTAATATAAAATAAATTATAGGCAATATACAATAATATGTGATCTATCAGACCTACCAAAATATAATTATTTAAAATTTTTTGATCGCTTTTCAGAAATGTATGAAGAATTTTTTTTTTTTTATGTAGAAACTAGAGGCAGGTCGAACTCAACTTAGGTTTTGAACCGAACTATGAAGTTTAAGATTGAACTTGAACCGAACTTTAGTTTGTCAAACCAGAATCCAACTTTTAGTTTAAAGTCAAATCAAACCGAACTGAACTTTGAAATATTAAATAAGTAAAAAAAGGTTATCTTTTTTTAATGCCCAACTTGAATTAAAATAACTCAAAAATAATTTGTCCAACTTCTACTTGAGATGGAACTTTTAATCAAATTCGGCTTGATTTTTTTAATTTGAACTATTTGACCTCTAGTAGGGATCTATGCATATTTTATACACCTTTTTTGGGTAAAAGGAACCGACTAAGGAGTTCTAGAATTTTCTGATATAAAATTTGTTTTATATACCTAGTACTTTTGAGAGAGTTGATTTTTATTTTCCCTGTATTTCTTAAGCATAAAGGAATACATCTATTAATAATGGACATTTTGTTATAAATATGAGAAAATAACAAATACTCATGGTTATTATATAAATATATAAATAACATAAGTAGGTATATACCTATGTTCTTATGATAACAACATAAAATGTTTTCAATACATCCACCATCATTATCCTATCGTACGAACAGTGTTCCACCCACTGTTTTTTTTTTAAAATTGTTATGATTACTTTATTCAAATTATATAAAAATATATACCTATACCTATGACTTATCAAATCATAATGTAGGTAGTATCATTGATTAATTATGTAATTAATCAATGGTAGTATGGCACTATAAAACTAAGATAAATTAGTAAGTAGGTAATTAAAAATTATATATATAATACAGTAGAACCTCGATTATCCGTGTTTGCAATTAACCGTGCTTACTCTTCCGAAAATTTAATAATAAGTATGGACTGTATATATATATGTAGTTATAATCGAATATTTTATATTACATAATACACAATATCGACAATTGTATTAATGACATTTTTGACAATAATAATATGAAGATAAGCAATGTTGTACATCGATTATTATATTTATTGAATCACCTTCAGTTTGCTTTTGTCCTTCGTTATCACTAAACATAATGTGCGGTATAATGTATTGATCTAATAATGAGTACTAAACGAAAACATGTCGTTCTTTCTCTAGAGAAAAAAGTGTTTATTATTAACCGGGCTGTAGATCACGGTGAAAGTGTTCAAAAACTTGCAAATGAGTTCGGCGTGGGTCAACAGACAGTTTGTGACTTAATCAAACAAAAAAATGAAATTTTCAAATTCATATCTTGTTCAGAATTATCAGCTAACAAGAGAAAAACCATGAAAAAGTCATCATTATCTGACATGGAATCTGTTCTTTTTGAACGGTTTAAACAGAAGCGTATTGAAGGCATTCTGATTTCTGGGCCAATGGTTTGTGAAAAAACAAAATGGTATCATGAAAATTTGAAAATTGAGGAAACATTTAATG
The DNA here is from genome assembly GCA_025469235.1 of Pemphigus obesinymphae. NCBI lineage: Eukaryota > Metazoa > Arthropoda > Insecta > Hemiptera > Aphididae > Pemphigus > Pemphigus obesinymphae. The sequence goes on from JAIPRL010005759.1 coordinate 19,435, forward strand.
CTTCACAAGGCTGGTTATTTAGGTTCAAAACTCGTCATGGCATAAGACAGCTGGACATTCAAGGTGAAACCTGAGTGGAGATTTGACTGCTGTAAACACTATTCAATGATGAATTCAATTCATTCCTTTCAAAATTGAACTTGTCCCCTGACCAAGTGTACAACGCAGATGAATCAGGTCTATTCTGGAAAATGCTACCTTAGAAAACACTTGCGGTGCAATCTGAAAAATCAGCTCTTGGACATAAATCTAGTACAGAATAACTTACTATTATGACGTGTTCAAATGCGACCGGTTCACATAAGATCAAACTAACTGTTATTGGGAAAGCTAAGAAACCAAGATCTTTTAAAGGGACCGAAATGAAATATTTACCATGTGACTATTACCACCACCCAAAAGCTTGGACGAACCAGGTCAATTTTAGTGAATGGTTTTTCAACGTTTTTGTACCATCTGTAAAAAAATTTAAGAATGAAAAAGGAACACCAAAAAGAGCTGTTCTTCTACTTGATAATGCTTCTTCATTATCATGAAGAATCCCTTAGAATCTACCCTGAAAACCCCGGATGGTCAAATTTGTGTCTACTATCTACCACCTAACGTAACTTCCATAATACAACCAATGGATCAAGGCGTGATTTCCTGTTTGAAACGAAGGTACAAAAAGATATTTCTCCGTTATATTTTGCAAGAAAATTGTTTTGATTCGATGAAAGAACTTTTGAAAACGTGGACCATTAAAGATGCCATTTTTGCAATATGTAATGCTTGGGAAAATGTACCTACAACTACGTTAAGACTTTCTTTGGCGAAAATTTTGGATCAAGACTATGATGACGAAGAAAATATCGAAGATACGGATATAAAAGCTTGTCTTGAACTAGCTACATATAGATTTCACTAATGTTGATGAAGACGATATTGTTGATTGGCTACAATAAGATCTTGACGATGAGGGATTTGAGCGTTTGAGTAACAGTGATATAGTAGTTCGTTATGGCAGCATAACTACACCATATACCTCACAACAGCCTGATTCTTCTTCTGAGAGCAATAATGACGACAGTTTTGAAAAAATACAGATAAGCCAAGCAATGGAAGCAGTTGATGTCCTCTTGAACTTCTGAGAACAGGAAAATTTTAACTTCCATGACGTTATTGCCTTAAGAAAAATTAGAAGTGAAGTAAGGAAAATTATTTCAAACCAAAAAAAATAAAGACTGATAACTTCATATTTTAAGCCCTGATGACTTGTATATTACATACATATGTATATTTCTAATTATAATTGAATCAAAATTTTTAAAATTTCATTATTATAAAATTCACTAAATTGTACCTATGTATTTTTAATTATAATTAAATTAAAATTTTCAAAATTTCATTATTTTAAAATTGTACCTATGTACATATTTGCAATTATAATTAAATAAAAAATTGGGTGCGTTCGCTTTGGACACTTACAACGCTTTAAGCGCTCATACTGCGTTCGTTTTGGCATATGTAAGCGCTCACACTACAACCGTGACGTCATGGAATCTGAGCGCTACGTCATAGTTCCGCGCTCACAAACGCTTAAACCAAATCGGTAGTGCGGCGTAAGCGTTTGCGCTCTTATCAGTTTATCACAGTAATCGTAAAAAAATAACAATTTATTTTATTAATTTTTCAATGTTGTATAAGTACAGTATCCCTATTTTATAGCATTTTTTCCATACCATACCATTTTTTTACTGGATTTGTAAATTTGTGTTGTATCACATATTTGTAAAATTTTTATTTATTTAATTAACATTATAAGGTATATTAAGGTATACTTGGTACTTTAAAGAGTTACTATGTATTGAAGGCTATTTTCAGTTTTAAATTTAAAAATTTTTTACTACTAATTGTTAGATACCTCTTCATAAACATTTTTTTAATACTCTAGGCATATTTTCTTTTTATATATTGTTTTTTTTTTATAATATGTACTAACTATATATATTTTATTTTATTATTATTATTATTATTATTAAGCAGAGGAAACATTATTATAAATATACATTATTTAATGGGGATACAAATATGAACACAAATGTAAACAATAATTTCTTGTCTTGTTATCAATATTATCTTAATATCTTTGACAACACGTTCTAAGCGCTCACACCGCATTCGGTTTGGAAACGTAAGCAAAGCGATTATAAGCATTTAAACCCAAAGCGAACGGTCAGTAAGCGTGAGCGCTGTAAGCGTCTAAGCGTTCAAAGCGAACGCACCCATTAATAACCGTGATTTTCATTTATCCTTGTGACCCCCCCCACCATTACCCTGGATAATCGAGGTTCCACTGTATATAAAAATTCAGATAATAAACCACAGAAATATTCGGTAGGTTACATAATGTACCAATGATAAATAATATAAATAATAATAAGAACAAACGTATACCATCTATTTATGAATTTTAATTTACCTTCTAATGTGGCCAAAACGCGCTTTTTTGACATGCTCAGCAATTGAATTAAACAATCAGTTTTTAACTCTTCAAAAGACATATCCTAAAAGTTAAAATACAATTATATTTTATATATTATTATATCGTGTTGTAAGCAAGTACACATAGAAATATTTCTGGAAATATCATACCTTGAGCTCTGGCGGTATAAGCCGAGCAAGCCGTTTACCACGAACAACAGAAAATAATTGATTTATTAACTGTTCAGGATCGTTTGCATAATGACTGAGAGGATATAAGTTAGACGACCAGTTCATTGGTTCCTCATCAGTACTAGAATCATTATCCAACTAAACATAGAATTTAAATTGCAATATAAATTTGTTTCTACTACCTAATAGTTAATACCTTTAATAAAATTAAGAATATATAAAAAATCTTAATTTTAATTATTTAAATAATAATCAATTAAGTAGGTACCTACCTACTTATTTAAATATATTTTATTTGTTTTATTTATATATTAAATTGGTTTCTTTAAAAAATTCGATAAAAGGGTAGGTAGGTTTTAAAAAAAATAACCACCTAATATACAATAAACTGGTAGGTAAATTAAAATATAACAGTCTACTATAAATTATTAAACCAAGCTTAAAAACGATTATTTTTTTCATAAATATTATTGTTTTTACTTTTATGAACAATTTAGGAATCATGTAAAAAAGCCAAATTTAAAATTATTTATTATTGTTTAAAAGTTAAAACTTTTATAGTAATAAATAAGTAGGTATACCTAAATATTAAAAAAGTTGATAAAAAGTAGTTGTTAACAAATTTAAATCAGTTTTCAAAATCTTTATAGGACTATTCAATCAAATGCTACGATGAACAAAAAATAGGTATTTTTATTGTGTAAAACTCACTTGCAGAGAGCTACCACACCCTTCATTTTCAAGAGGTCTACGTAGGCAATAATTAAGTATTTAAAATATGAAAATTTACCAATTAAAAATGTTAATATACATTTTAAAAGTAATCTGTAAGAAGTCCAGTATCCATATCACTTATTATTGTTCTGTAATGACAGATTTGTACAAAAATATGTTTAAGAAAAACAAATAAAAAGTTATATTACTTTTACTTTACACTAATTATATTATATTATATTATATTGTTCAATGATCAATAATGCATGATGTACAAAAACCTTTTCAAAATATTGTTCTTTATTTTATAATATATATCATAAGGGGATTGGAAGCGGTCATTTATTAAGGAGTGTGTATAGGCAATTATTTTAATTATTTATGTTATGCAATGGGTTTGTGTGAGTAGTATTTGGTTTTTAGTGTGTATAAATATATTTGGCATAATAATAATGGTGCGTTCCCTTGCACACACAAATACATGTCAATAAATACGGCTACTATACTTGAAAAGATACTAAATTCCATTTCTAACATACCGATTGTCTTAGTAATGCAATAAGGATTCTGAATACTGATCTGAATTTGTCGTGAAATCTACTTTATAAAGACTTTCCCACTTTTTTTTATTTTTTTCCCTTAATTTTCACAAAAAAATTTAAAATGTCAATTTTTTAATGTCTGAATATATTAATTTAATTTTGGACGGATTTAGGGAGAAAAATTTAAAATGTGGGAAAATCGATCTAGAGTAGGTATATTACATAAATTCAGATTAATTTTTATAATCCTTATCAAATCACTAGACCCATCGGGATGTTTGAAATAAAAATAGTCTAAATTGCTGTTACATGTATGTTAGAGAGACAATCATTGTTTTCAGTCCCCTTAACTCTAAAATCATTGGAAAAGATTTGATTTTTGTGGACTATTATTCGACTATTTAATTGAGACAGTAATAGAACTACCTAGATTTTAAAATAACACTATAATTATAATTTATAATAGTCTAGTTGATAATTATAGTCGGGTGTCATAAACTTATAAAACTATACAGGTATTTTATAATAAATTTCATATTTTATTACCTACCTATTGATAAAGATTGACATTTACCTACCAAAGTATTATTTTAAATTGGAATTTTTTTCCAGCTACTTCCCTATTTATGTAATATTTTACATCAACCATTGTTATTAGATTAATAGTATTATTATATTGAATTTTAATCAGGAAATGTATAAATAATAGAATCCTTATTGTTATGTTTAGGTGAGAAACGATTTACAGTTAAAAAAAAAGCAACGTTTCTTGAATGCATAAAGATTAGTCATTTTTAAATATTGTATTAATTACGATGACGAAGTTGGTTTACGTTGTTTTTTATTGCTCGGTACAGATTGGATTTTTTCCGTTGATTGTTCAAGTGAAAGTCAATAGTCCTTTTCATCGCCATGTCTTGGGGAATTTCATTGAAATATTATTTTATTGCAGAAAAATTATATAGTGCAACATCGAATATTATTGTTTGTAGGTACTGGGGAATAAAATGAACTCAAGTCAAATCGAATACGAAATAATAAAATAATGTTCATAATATTAGGACCCGGTATTGAAGTTTCCAATTAAAAGTTAAAACGTTAACAAAGAAACGGTGTTGAAGATAAGATAACTTATGACGACTTCAAAACAGTGAGTTGCGCTTGGTGAATACAATATAGAAACGAGATATTTAATATTTTATTGAACGTTTTCTCGTCAAGAGTGGATGGAATGTAACGGTACGCATGCGCACATATCACAGTGTCGCCGTATTTCAAAATTGATAAAATGGTACCAGCGATAGAACAAAATTATGGTATTCCCACAAAAATGGGGTACCACGGTTAGAGAAGAATAGAACAACGAATTAGTTTACCAGATTATTTATATACCTATTGTAATACCTATTATTTTTATTCTATGCCTATAGCCTATAGGTATTTAGTACTAAAGACGATTTAAGATAATATCTTAAATCGTGGTAGTAAAGAATAAAAATATATCTTTATAGTTTATTCTATGATATTATAATCATTTTAATGATATTTAAATATTTATTTTGTCATGCATTATTCTATAATCAATGGCATTACCTATTTATACATTATATAATTTATAAAATAAATAATATACCTAACATGTCCGAGCAACATGTAAAACTAAATTGAATCAAACACAATGTTACGATTATGCTTTTATAGACTATGGTTTAATATAGGTAGGTACTTCATAGCAAAATATAATAAGCCTCTGATTAATGAGCGCTACCAGTAGAATTTATTTGAACTGAAAATGTGCAGTCAAAAAAGGCGCCAGTTTGAAATCCGAGACACCCGAATTTTATACGTTTTTTTTTAGTTGATCGTACACATAGATAATAAATTTATTTTGTCATGAGCTGTTTGTTATTTCCACGGCTTTAGATAGGTTGGTTACCTATACAGTTAAAAAAAGCCACAGGAAAAAAAAATACAAATTGTTTTAAAGTTTGGATTTAATTAAAATTATTATTAAAATAATATTGATTATAGAAATGATTTATTTATTTAATTATTTGAGCTGAAATATTATTATTTATTTATTTATTTATTTATTTTACGGACAATTGTCTAATTTAAAATACAGTGTTAACAATAACAATGGTGAGAAAGAAAAAATGAGTTAATAGATTAAATATAATATATGAAAACAAATAGACACAAAGTGAGATAAAATAATATTAATAATATTAAATAGAATTAAAAATATTAAAAGAAAGTAGCTTAATAATAATATAAAGATAAATACATATAAATATATAAAATAATATTAACAATGAACAACAAATTTAATATAAAGAAAGACAGATAATAATTTATTTAAATAGGTTATGATCATTAAGATTATTACCATGGGATATTAAAATATTGATTGGGTGATTTTTCATGTAATTTTGTGAGAACTGAGGAGTATAAAATAAATGATTATTGCGGGTGTTATGGTTTGGTACTTTAAAGTTTAACAGGCTTAATAGGAATGGGTCATCAATTTCATTATTTAATAGTTTGAAGAGATAAGAGTTGTAGGCAGTAATCCTACGTGTTTTTAAAGTTTCCATTTTTAAGATTCCTAGAATATTTTCGTAACCAGTATGGGGAATTCTAGCTATATTACATTTGTAGCATATAAAGCGAAGGACTTTATTCTGGATTGTATCAAGTTGGTTGTTATATACAATGCTATTATTAACCCAAATTATTGGTGCATATTCCAGTGAGGAACGGATGAGAGAAGTGTATAGGCATTTGAAGGTGAAAGGATCGTTGAGTTCTGAGCAATTACGTTTAATCATGCCAAATATGGATAGAGATTTATTTTGAATCGTTAGTATGTGGATGTTGAATAGTAATTTTGAGTCAAACAGTATACCTAAATCTGACTAGGGAGGAACGAAATAGATTTACGTTAGATATAAAGTAATTAACGTTAAATGGTTTATGTTTTTTTGTGTATGTGATAACTTGGAATTTGTCGGTATTAAGAGAAAGATCATTTAGAGTGCACCATTCATAAAAACCGTTTAAATCATTTTGTAACATCTGATAATTTTCAATAGATGTAATGGTTTTAAAGATTTTTGCATCATCGGCGAATAGAAGAATATTAGAATGAGTTATAGAAAAAACGGCATCATTTATGAATAAGTTAAACAAGAGCGGAGAAAGGTGATCACCTTGGGAAACACCAGAAGTTACAAGAATTGGAGATGATATGAAGTTTTTAAATTTAACAAATTGAGTTCTTTGAGATAAAAAAGAATTTAACCAGGATAAAAAGGGATTAGCGAAACCAATGTTGGAAAGTTTATGAATGAGTAATTCGTGGTTAACTCTATCGAAGGCTTTCTCAAAGTCATTATAAATAACATCTGTTTGATAATGATCCTTAAAAGAGTTAAAGATATGATGCTTAAATGTTATTAGATTGGTAATAGATGATTTATGACTACGGAAGCCATGTTGTTGGGGTACAAAGATGTTTGTAAAGAGAGGGGTAATTTTAAGAGTTATTATTTTCGAGAATATTTTAGGGAGGATAGAAATTATAGATATTGGATGATAATTTGAAACTATGGATCTATTTCCTTTTTTGAGAATAGGTTGAACAAAGGTAAATTTCCATAGAGATGGAAACGATCTATTTTTTAGAGAGGCATTGAAGATATAAGTAATGGGAGGAGTATATATCTACAATTAAATAAAAATACAGGAGAAAGGCCGTCTGGTCCGATAGCCGTTTTACAACTTAGGTTTTCTAATTCATTGAAGACATTAAGAAGTTCAATATGAAGATCATTTAACATACTAAACGATTCAATTACATTAGGAGATGTAAAGATACTAATGGAGTTAGTTCGTTCTTTATATATTGAAGAAAAATAACTACTGAACAAATTGACAATATCTTGGCCATTATCAGCTATTTGATATTTAAAAGACATAGTGTTTGGTAATCCGGTTGTTGATTTAAGATTTTTAATATAAGACCATAAATTATTAGGTTAAGATTTCAGAGAATATTGCATTAAGGTAACGAGTGTGATCTAATTTACTTAGGGCCTTACATTTTGAACGGGTGGAAGAAAATTTTAAATAATCGATATTAGAGTTAGACATCTTAAAGATAGTATGATATATTTTTTTTTTGTTTTATTAATTTTACAAGGTCTTTTGAAAACCATGGAGGTAATTTAGGTTTGGTAATTATTCTTTTAGGTATATAAGATTCTATAATAAAATGTAAAAGAGAATAAAATTCATCGGTTAGAATGGAGATGTCATTACTAAAATTAAAAAATTCAGTCCAACTAATTGATCCGAGTAATGTAATAATAAAAATTATATCTGTGATTATTGAAAATGATTTATTTTACTATTATTTTTAAAATGACAACAAATGGTATAAATACACTTTACCGGGCACATTTTTTTTTCGATTTTTTTTATGCTGTTTTATGCTGATTTTAAATCTGCAATCAGAAATCCGCGGACTCAAGTAGTTAAAACTTAAAAAGTTACAGCTATTTGAACTTACAGTATTATCGTTGCGCAAGGTACTGCGAGGGGTGGCGCGGTGAGCGGAGGACGGCCAATGAATTTACCACTCCGTACGCATATTAACATTTATTAGGTAATACACGCAATGTACTAACATGTATAAAATAGTATATAATTAAATCTAAATTGTTATAGTCAGTCATGCGCAGTTGCACAGAGCACACGTTCAGCGCTCACACTTACTTACTCTGAAATAACCATCCAGACCAACAATCTTCATCCCTTCTAAAACCACCGACTGGCCCTTTTCAGGGCCATATAGCACACCCCGCTCGGAACGTGGTTTTAGTTAGTTAGTTAGTTAATTGTTTAATTAGTAATGAAAAAATCAACCAAGCCCAACCAAGGCCCCGAGCCTTTGGAAAAAGAAGCACAAACCCCGACATCAAACCAAGTCTCAAAAACCAAGTCTCAAAAACCAAGAGAACAACCTCACCTGAAGAATCAATGACCAACAAAAAACCTAAAACCAAGTTAAACGAAAAGCCCTCCATGGGATCGAACAAATATCAGAAGATGGAATTAACCTTCCACTCCTCAAATGAAGACAGCGACAATGAGTCAACTGATTCTAACATGTCGTTAGACAGCAATACCGCACACCAGGTGGAAGCAGATTCCACACCAAAACTCAAGATACCACCAATCATGGTTAAAGGAACCGGCTGGTTAAAAGTAGCCGGAAAACTAACAGCAGCAGCTGTTATATATGTATGTGTATCAGCTCCTGCTGATACTTTTTTAGCCAAAGCTATAGGCGAAGACACAATCAAAATCCAATGCGTGGATGCACGAGTTTTTAGAATTGTGCAGAAGTACTTAACGGTCACCAAGACTGATTTCCACACATTCAGCCTCCCAGAGGAAAAATTACTGAAGATAGTCATCAAAGAACTTCTCACAAAAATCACTGAACAACAAGTCTCTGAAGAACTCACAAATCAAGGGTTCGAAGTCGTAAACGTACGGCAATTCGAAAAACCAGACAAGAGGCTACCTATCCACATGGTTAAACTTAAAAATACCTCAAGGAACAAGGGAATCTTCAACATGACTCACTTTTTATTCATGGCAGTCACAGTTGAGAGATACAAATCAAACACTCCAGCGCAGTGCTACAACTGCCAAAGATTTGGCCACTCGAGTCTTCACTGTGGGTTCCCGACACGATGCCTTAAATGCGCAGAACCGCACAGACCTAACGAATGCCAGAAAACACTTGAGGAAGAGCCCAAATGCTCAAATTGCGATGGCAATCATACCGCTAACTACAAGAAATGCCCAGTGGCAATAAGAGAGATTGAAGCTAAACGAGCATCAAAACCGACCCAGCCACGACTTCCACCATCCCAAGGGGAAGAAGCAAGCTACCCACAACTACCCTCAGTTGCAACCTCAACCATCACACGAGGCGCTCAAAAAGACAAAACATACACTGAAGTGGTCAAGCCGAAAAAACCAGTCAACTTCCATGCAATCGCAGAGAAGCTACAGACACTCCTAACCAACATTGCCTCAGGAGAAACTGACATTAAGGAGGCCCTAGTGGCAACAATCCTCGCCATCCTACCCTTACTACTTAGCCATCATGAATAATACAAGAATTTTGTTCTAGAACTGCCAAGGCGTGTCTCGGAAGCGCCTTAAGCTACTTCAACTCACAATCGAGAAGAAAATCGACGTTTTGCTGTTAAACGAAACTCACCTTACAAACACCCAAACACTAAAACTCCCAAACTTTCATACCTACACGACAAATAGATGCAAACAACCCGGCGGTGGAACAGCAGTCCTAATACATAGACGATACCTACATCACAAAATTGACATCCAGACAAGCTCCATAGAAAATACCACCATCCACCTTCAAATGGGAGACGAAGAAGTAAGGCTTTCAGCAGTCTACAGGAAACCATCAACAAACCTAGACACATCCGACATCAATAAAATCCTGGATTCACCTCAGAGCACAATCATCGCCGGGGCCTTGAATGCCAAAAACCTCACATGGAACAGCAGAACAACAAATCCGGCCGGAAATGCACTGGAACGCTATCTGGACTCTAGACCGGACACCACTGTCGCAGCGCCAACCACGCCGACACACTACCGAGACAACCCGAACCACAACCCAGACATACTTGACATAGCACTGATAAAAACTGGAAACCTAATATAACACATCGAGAATCTAGAGGAAGAACTTTCATCAGACCACACCCCAGTCTTACTCGACATTCAAGCAAGATCTAAACAAATCCCGCCACCAAGACCTCAGCGAACAGTAAGCTGGAAAAAATTCAACGAAGAACTAGAACACACTATATCAATAAATAAGCTCACCAGAAACAAAGAACAAATTGACTTTGCGATCGAACAACTCACCGAAAAAATCTCTCAAACCCTCGAACGAAACTCATCCCAATTCGTACCAACAGACAGAAAACGAGACCTCCCAAGAAGCATACAAGCAGAAATAGACTTCAAAAGAAGATTACGATCGCAATGGCAAAGAA
>JAIPRL010005760.1:0-30456 GCA_025469235.1 Pemphigus obesinymphae
TTATATAATATTGTTATATTGAGTTTTAGGTGTCTAAAAATTTGTAACCGTATTATTTTCCTTTTTGAATGATTTATTGATGAATAATGGTCATTCTTCGTGGACTTTGCTATAAACGCATTTTTTTTTTATATAATATAGGTACGTACGTATATATATTAGGTTCGTACATAGAGTAATAAAACTATATTATATTAATTACTATAATAATATTCGTATATTATTTGCTCTTATCATGACCGAAATGCGTCCCAATTTCCGGGACGCAAGTAGACTATCGCTTGTCAATTAATATTATCAATGTTAATATTGGGACGCAAGTAGTGTGCAACCTTAATTTTAGCGTTATATCCCTGCACAGTCGTACCAACGGTCGCTTCCGATTTATCGTTATTGAAACACACTCGCGGTGGTCGAGTAAACCGCGCGCTGGAGTATTATCGTTGTGTCGTACGTTTTGTGCGGGTACGGTATCTGGTTACGGCGTGGTTCGTAAAACACGAATACAAAACACACACACACGAATATCCGTGTAATGTATACAGAGTGGGACGACGGAAAGGGTGTACAGAGTAAAATGTAGAAACGGATAGATAGAGGACGAGCAAACACAATGCCTACTTATAATATGAATAAACACGCACGGAGATCGGAGAAAATTAATAAGCACGCCCCCGAACCCGATATATTGCACAGGTGTGCGCATAAATCCTCGTCTTCGGACACCGAGTTACTAATATAAATATTGGCTTCCCCCGGGAATATGTGTAGCGTTGTTTGGACATTTCTACTGTTTACTAATCGAACACAACGCGAGGTTTTATATAATGGTTTGCATATAATAGCGTATAAATAACGACATTTTCCGATACGGACGGCATTGGAATCAATATAGGTGTATTTATTACACTTAGATCAAATGTATTGATAAAATATTACATTACGTAAAAAAAAATGTACGCTATGATAATATTATGTTTGCGAAAAAAAGTATTCCGTCGCGTAGTCCTGTAGTCCCGGTGGTATTCAATGTGTGTAGTTTTGATATTCAGTTATCGGAGCTTTAAGTGGACGAGTTAAATAGTCAAAATTCTTTGAGTCATAATAAACTACATTCAAATGATTCAAGTACGAAAATCCACTATTTAAATAAATTACCAATTTACATGTTACAATGGCGCAATAGTAAATGTCTATAATGTCTATATTTACTAAGAACATTTTAGATTCTGAGCGAATCTAAATCTCATGAAGTATCCGATCAATATTATATGTAGCACTATTTTCTGGTAGCGAATTGTATCTAGTCGGTACATTAAAAGAGGTCATTTTTGAATTTTTTAATTTTTCCGATAGACGTGTATGAAAAATCTATCAAAAAATTTGCATAAAAATCGGAAAACACGATTGTGATCAAATTCTTTATTATTTCACAAATATGTTAGGGGGCATGAAATTATCACCATAAGCGTATATACGTTTTCTGTGCATTATACGATAATATAATATATATATATATATATTATTAATATAATCTGCAATAATTGTCAAGTATATCCACCGAGTGATATCGCTCATTTTATTAATCTTGAATACTTGCCATCTTCGTCGTGGTCGATGAATTCTTCGGACTCAGTATATTCAAAAAAACAATTCTTTTACCTCATGCGGAATATGTTTATTTTTTTCGTTGTATTTGTTAAGCTACTATAACTTTTGGATCTGAAGATAATAATAGTCTATTAAATATGTCTGTATTGGTATTAGTTCAAGATGTTTTCCTTGAATAATTTTCACAATGCTTTTTAATATCCTTATTCTAGGTTTCTTGAGCTTTTTTACTCAATCAATCAATCAATCCGTAATATAAATGACGAAGCAACTTCTAACCCACAAAGGAGTATTTTATATTCAGAAGTGGGCGTCAAGGATCATTCTTCCTATTCGAATTATTCCATTTGTAAAAATATCTAATTTTTAAATACATTATTTATAACAATTTATTCAATTAATTAAAGGTTTTTAAAATGAATCTTATTTGTTAATAAAGTTGGCAGTCAAGTATTTAGTAATTATACTAAGTGCATTTTCATTATCAAAAATTTGCATTTTGATTATTTACTTTTAATTGTTCACATACAAAATTAATTGCTTTGTTTTTTTTTTCATTTAAAGACTGTGTACATTGTTGTGAATAAATTACATTGTGTGTGTCCCTTCTTGTTACTTTAGGTAAAGACATGATTATGACCATATAATTATAATGGTTAATATATATTAAAACGTATTAAATAACGCGTGGTTGTCGTTCAGGGTCACGTCACGTCATCGTCGTCGCTGTAGAGCGTTGTTCAAAAGCGTACCTATAGTGAAAAATTTGGCAAGCATGCGCAGCTAAATTCAATGCCACGTAATAGTTTAGAATGTGTACTTTAATTATATTATAAAATTGGAGGGAAGTCCAGGGGATAAGTTAATTAAAATCAACTATTATAATATCAAGACTCGTATTATAGCTATCTAATCAATATTCAATATACACTTCTACGTCGACAGTTCACGATGCGCAGCAATGACGGTCGAATTTTTTCCGCTCGTTCTCTCCAGGGCCCAAGTATATGTATTTCAATTTGTCTCCCTTGCGAAGTACGTGAATGCTTATTATGCCGTTTTATATCATACTAAGAACAGTATTCAACATGTTATGTGTATAATATGAATTGTAAAACAACAGAAATAACAAACACCATAGGTACTTGGAACCTTTCACTTGGATCAACCTTGTTAATTGTTACTCATTGAAAACACATTTACTATACGATAAGCTAATGAAAACTAAACTAATGAAATTAATAACATTCACATTGCTTATAATTTTAATAATCCAATCACCATTATTACCTAAAAATTAGGTATGCTTACTAATAATTCAATGAATTATTAGTAGATTAATTTATAATATTAATAATAAATTAATAAATAAATTATTTATTATTAATAAAATTAATTTTTTATAAATTCTTAATAAATAACATAGATAGAATTATTTATTAGTTATAAAGAGTAGGTACAAAAATTTTAAAATAAAAATTCCTTACGATCAAAATCCTCTCGATGTGTGGGAAGAAAATGAAACAAAATATTCAGCTGTATCATTATTAACCAAAAAATACCTAAGTATAGGGGCTACTAGTGTTCCTTGTGAACGTTTATTTATTGAAACTAGAACAGTCATCTAAAAAAAAAAAAGAAATAAACCTTAAAGAGTAAATGACCTCCTAGGTTTTGATTCATACTTTAAATCGAATTCTAATCCTGATACGTTGATGGTGAATATTTTTAATTCATTTATTTTAATTTTTATAAAAATATACGTAAATTAAAAATTATTAATTTTAATTCTTGATTTCAATATGTTACAGAAAGTATTTGATGAATTGGAATAAAGAGACTGGGAGAGTATGAACTATAAGCAGAATTAAATTTTTTTTTTTTTAATTATTTATAATTCTTAAATAAACTAAAATAAAAATAATAAAAATTAATGAATTAATATTTAGTATTTAATAATTTTTATGTTATTGCATACATATCCACCTACCTACCTACCTACATATCGATATCGAAATTCAATTAATCGGTATTACGATACGAAATCGAAAAAATTACAACGATATCGATAATTCAAAATATATCATTGGCTAACACTATAATTCATTATCAGTAATATATTAGTTATTTTGATGTAATTATTATCAGTTATATATTTGTTTTGATAATGATATTGATAATGGCCGTGCCTTATTTATGTCATCACTTGAACATAGTGTATATAAATAGTCAATACATATTGATGCTGTGTATGCCTGAATAGCGGTGTTCGATTATGGTGAGATTTCGGGGTGGAAAACGTTCGCCGTCTGCGTACATACCTAGGAACATCAATATAAAAATAATCAAGTTATATATTAATCTCTTTTTAATTCACACATCTTCAAATTTACCTATGTTAATGTTGCAATTAATTTATAGATTATAATTTATTTATTTATAAATTTTTTTATTGTATAGAAATAACAGAAAAAAATATATATAATTTCGTTTTCAAACATTTTTATTCTAATTATGATGATAATCAACCACTCAGTCGCTGCATGATACAAGCTAATTGGGACCCTTATTTTTCTCATTATTATTCAATTTGTTTTTAATTTTTTTATTGTTTAGTTTTATTATTATTACTATCAATATTTATCTATTATTATTATGGTAATCTTGGTTATAACTTATCTAAAGCTATTTGGCGTTTATTATTTAAATACAATTTAATAAAATAACTTTTAAATAAACTGTTGGGCTTAAATATTCCAAAACACCAGAAATTGAATTCAAATGATGTATTAAAATTATTTGTTTTTATATACCTAAATAAGATGTTTTTTTTTTATTTATTTATTTATTTTTTTTTTAAATTATTCATTTTAATTTCCCAAATTATTCCTTATTTTAAAAACTCTGGAAAAAAGTTCATTTCTTCCTAGAAAATCGTTTCTAAATTTTTCCGGAAATTCGTCATATTTATAAATATTTTAAATATTTAAACTAACATACTTTAATATAATTTGATATGAGAATAATAATAATAAATAATATTAACAATATTACTCTAAGACTAGGTACATAAAAATTTAATAGTTATGCATAAATATTCATTAATACACGGAGAAAAATTAATGTTATTCATAAATGGTTTTTAAAGTATTCAATTTAATTTCCAAACACTAAAAAAACCCAAAATAAGTATTCTCAATTATTGTATTCAGTTAAAAAAAAGATTTTTTTTAACACGCTTGCTGAAATTTATTTTTTAATATTTATCTGAAAAAATGTACATTTTAAAATACACTAAATTTTTATAGAAATTTAGGTATATTTTATTACTCCATGTGTTTGTTTTTTAATTTTTTAGGTTTTATATTTTTTTAAAATAACTCTATATTCTGTCGCAGAATATTTTTTTAAAGATATTGATCCATTATAATATCAAATATTGAATGAACAGTTTATTATTTAAAGTTTTTACATGATATATATGAAGGGACAGAGAGTCCCTTTTATAGTACTCTGCTCTACCAGATGCTTCAACCTTTGTAAATACTTACAGATAATTTAACCATTTGTTCAATATTAGATATTGATACATAATATTAAAGTTTAGAAAAATATTCTGCGTCAGAATATCAAGTTAAAAATATAGGTTTACATTTTAGAAAAAGTATAATATCTTAGATATAACAAGAAGAATATAAAATAATGAACAATCATAACTTTTTACAAAAATGTAGATGCATTCATTAGTATCTTAAATATAAAAAAAAAAAAAAAAAAAAAAAAAAACAAACAAACAATCGAAAACTAAAAAAGGATAAATATTCATAGAAAAAAATTGGTGGTCGTGACAAGAGAATCATACCATTTACACACATACGCATATATATTTATGATATAAATGATCATATTTGGCCCTATGAGGTACACGGTTAATATAACATGATCCCTGATCAGTAGTTCGTTATATACTAATGGATATGTTTATATTTAGGATAGAGTTCGTTAAATGCAGTAAGATTTCCATATAGATTAGATTATAAAACATGGACCCGAGCACATTATTTATTATACGACGACGTTTTCGTATTGTCTAGCAACAACCTACCCGTTACTAATAAACATATTGTATAGGTACCCTAATCGAATAATCTTTTCGATGAACCGTATTGATAACAATATCAAAACGCTATACAATGTAACTAACCTCTATTCTGTATTAGGTACAATAATCTGTATTGTCTTTTGAAATTAATTTCTTTCGTAAATTTTTTTTAAATTTTTTTTTATTTCAAAATCTTATATTTCTGTACAACTGTACGAATGTGAAAGTGAGTTTCTATTTGTTAGGTTAAAAACACTCAGTTGGTCGAAAAGTTATATAACTTAACCAGTGATTATATTAAATATTTTTAAAACTACATTTTTGGATTAGTAAAAATGCTGCAAAATGTTTCTGTCGTATATTATATTTTCAATACAAAAATTTTTCAATACGGTCATTAAGGTCGCTTTGGCGAGAAAAATTTTCGGTTAAGAGCCATTTATGTAAATATTCATATCGGAAATATAATATTATTGTATAAAAAATACACAAATTTTAAAATAATAATTTAATTAACGATAAAAAATATTTATTATGGAAGTGTACAGAATGATTCTTTATCAACCTCATCTAATGTCGTATAATACTCGTATTCCTTCTCTGTGAATATTTATCTATTTTAAGAAAATTGTTTTTTTTTTTTTTTGTAAACAATACCGTTTTCACTACATTTTTATAAAAATTTAGAATTTTTACTACTTTTGTCCTTGTGATTTTTCGTAAGTGTTTTATTTTCTTTATATTATGGTAACTTATATATTTGTTTTCATTTCTATGCCTACATAGATCTTTCTCCAATAACTGTTTGTTCTATCTTTGAAAATGATGCATATTACAAAATTATCAGAAAATATTTTACGTTAAATTATTCAGTCAAAACCTGAAAAATAACACAAATAAAAAATAATATAAATGTCTTAATTTAAAATCTCTAACTTCTTATAAAAATATATTTAATGTACAAAAAACTTGAATCTTATAAAGATTAAACACAGAAAATTAGTTGAGCGTGTTAATATACTCGCCCTGTATATACGAATGTAATGAAAAATAAATGAACGATTCATGTAAACAATTTCCATCACGGCAGTCCGCATAATGGTTGCGTTTTTATACTGTATCGTATTATAATATTTACGAACAAAAAGCATATACATATTAAAATGAGTGGTTTGAAAATTGAACAAATGATGGTAAAAATCGAAATAACCCGACCCACTATCCACACCGTGTTGTCAAAGTGATGTGTAGAATGATTAGAGGTATATAATGATGAACTTTTAGATTGTATCATTAAGTATAAGTACTTTACATAAGTGCATTATGCGAATATATATCCTAAATATATGAGCAAAATACAAATCCTAGTAAAATCTATTATGAGCTGTTTATCATCGCTTTCGGCCAGTAATTATCAGTGAAAATGTATTCAGAGCAAGTGGTTATAATTTTATAATAATTTTCTGACAAAATTAACACTTAAAGATTACACTCGTTTATATGAATTTAAGTAAATAATTTCATAGGGTTTAACACATTATTAGTGAAAACCTTGAAAATTTAAAATTTAAACGCACCAAAAATATGAATTCTGACAGTCATATATTCGAATTCTTTAAATTTATTTTTTTATACATTCTTCATTTTCTTTAAACATCAACATGAATGAAATACATTTTTTCCGAGACGTCCCATAAATTGGGGAATTGTCGCAAAACACTTTGGAAAAATGTTTAAACGAAAACATTTATTAAGACCACATTCATAATTACTGTCATAAAGTAAAGTGAATTATCTTTATCTTGACGTATGTTTCTTTGATAGAAACACATATTCGTATTTTTCGAATTTCTCAGCATATATATAGTTACGTAGGAAACATTGTTATTATATTAAAAAATAACCATTATAATACATATATATATATATATATATATATATATAATGACCAAATAACAATTTAAAAAAATTAATTTAAAAAAATTTAAAAAAAAAATGTATTAATGTTTAGTTGTATACATATAAATGGACGTTGGATCATATGAATATCAACACATTTCAAATTTACTTTTAAAATTTTGTATAAATTTAAAATGACGCGTATAACATAAATTATTCTATACAATTTAAATAGTATTTATTTATTAGTAATATTTGAATAATTAATATATATATATATAATATATATTATATTATATTATATATAAACAAATATATTATATATTTGTGAGGAATTGAAATATTAGTAGTTGGTGGAATCATTTCATTTGTTGTGTACAATACTGGTAATAGATATATTGAATTTCAATATTGTAATAATTATTGAATAAATTATTATTTTTTTCGATAAATTATTCTGTGAGAAGTTTATATGTATTTTACACAATTTACATAAAAATAAATTCGTAAAAATGTTTAAATATTTTATGGCATATGTATATTATCAAAATACATTCTCTGTAAAATTTCTATGTACATTTATTACGAAATATGCAGTTATTTTGTTCTTATATTACAGTTATTTTTCATTCATTTTTCGAAAAATTCTAAAAATGATTTACTTAAAGTACCTTCATGATTAAATTTTCTTAGAATGGATACTGACGATCTTCTGCTCGAAAATGTATTCACACAACACAACCACAAGCTTGTTCGCTATGCTCAGAATCTAAAATTGGAATATAGTGTTATCATGAGAACTACTTAATTCATTCGCTGATAATTTAAAATTTCTATCTAGAAATAAGCTTTTAATATTATTTACTTCATAGTAAATAACAGATTCCTCTCGCCCCATATAAGTAAATAATTATACATAATATTTCAATTATAATTAAAATTTTAAATTCAATACATTTTTTTTTATTTATTACATTATACAAAATTAACTTATTCAATTTTGTTTTAATTTCTAAATACAACTATATGGCACTGAAATCCAATTTATGGTCAAGAGGAAATTTTGTATGGTTAACCTTATAATATAATAATGATAAAAATTGTATTTTAAAAATAATAAAATGACGTTGATTGATGGTGTTTTAATATATATATATAATACCTTGTGACTCTTGTGATTATAATATTGTATTTAATTATATTTTTTTTAATATACAATTTAAAAATTTTAAATACATAAATCATAAATGACAGTAAATTATTATGTTATATTCAAAAATTATAAGTAAATATCTCATTATTTACAAATAATAAAATAATTCATTTTCCGTTGAAAAATTAAAACTCGTTTCACGTATGAATAAGTTAATTTATTCCCAAACTTGATCAAATTTTCAATTTTGAACTAAAAATAAAATATTTCCTAATTATGATTTAGTGTACTTGTTGATATTATTTTAATAAAATATATTATTTTATATTATATATTTTTGTATTATAATATTTCATTATTTATAAATTGCAAAAACTTGAGTGATTCTGAGTTAGGCGTTGACGTTTCCAAGTTTTTCGCCAGGATAGAAACTATGACAATATTTACACTTAGGGTGGAGATGTTCTTATTTCTGTAAATATATTGTTGGTAAGTTCTTCTGTCAATCACATTGCAAATTACATTGTACAATATATTTTTTTTCTATTGTCTCTAAATACTTTGAAATAACTTGTTGGAGCGGTTTATCTGTATTACAAGTAATACTACATTTCCTGTCATTAAATCATACAGTTCTTCTATTAACCAGTTGATATCCTTCCTTAATCCGTGTTCTGTTTTAATGTGTGATAATTTATATATCTCTCATGTCTAAAGTTAACTAATTATTGTTCTAATGACCGCCTAATTACCTCTGGGTTCTTATGAGGCAGCTCTATCCATCTTGTGGATTTTAATTCCCATCCTAACTTCAGTAGCTCAATGGTTTACCCAATAACTATGATAGTATTCTTGATCTTGTATTTTTAAATTCCAATTTACTGTGCGTAAGCAAGACTGCAACATCTTTTGTTAGTCTTGACTCTTATCACCTCCCCCCCTTTGCATATTAAGTATTCAATCCAGTCTAAAATCTAATATAGCTTTATATTATACATTATTTTCATGATTTTAAATCTTCTGACTATAATTTGATTCCTCAATTTTTAAACGCTTTCAATTGGGGTAATACTATGTCATTATGTTGTATTAATAATGCAGCTATTGTATTTAATGTTGCTATACTTAACGCTATAAACAGATTTTTCACTCTTAGGAATTTTTCACCCCTAAAATTCCTCGCAGGATTTCTTTTGACCTGAAATATTTATTTTTTTTTTTTAAAAAAATAAACGTGCCCATTCTATTTTTAAACTCTTAAACTTACTGTCGGACTATATCGTATTTTCTGAGCTTAGGGCTCAGTGTAAATATTGCTCTAAAAACGATTATTAAACTTATATTATAAACACTGAGAGAGCATTGTTTTCCTGTCCTGCTAATTTCTAGAAGTATGTTAGGGATTTAAAACAGAAACCGCTGATCATTTCGTCTGTTCATGATAATCCATTTTTTTTCTTCCTATTTTAAACCCACTAATTTGTTTTCCTCGTATTTCTTCATCGTCTTTAGCCAACCATTATTTGTATAACTTTTACTTATTCACCTTGTAGTATACTTTCTTTGGACATACCATCTAACATACGTTTTATTCAGAATGATGTGTTTCTTGCCTTTAATTTTTTTTTTAATACAGTATCAAATAGCTCTGATAGATATGCTCGTCTTCTTTATAATTACTGCCATTTATTTATGTAGTCCGTTTTTTACTCTTTCGGCGTTCTCTTAATTAAGGATATTTCATGTATGTTTGGAAAATCTGTTCAGTAATACCTGTTCTAAAATCTGGTGATCCATCTATAATGTTGGCAATAATAGACCTATTTCTATTATACCTTATTTAGCCAAACTATTTGAATCTCTAATATTTTCTTGTGTCAAAAGACACAAGAAAAGTTTAAAAGTTTAAATCGCATAATTATTGATTAGGTGCAAGGCTTTAGGTCTAAAAAGTCTATTTTTATTATTAATTAGTTTTTAAATTTTCTAAACGAATACATAGAAAGCAGAGGCTAAGTGGATGTAGTTTTTACTGACTTCGGAAAGGTAGTTAATCAAAGTCTCCTACTTAAAGAACCCAAACTATTAGGTTACGCAATTCTCTTCTATCATTGTTTCAATCTTATCTCACAGATAGAAAGCAATTTGTAAAGGTTCTTGAATCTGCATCTGTATTGTCAAGTAATCCTTCAGGCGTTTCTCAAGGAGAGAATTTTAGTCCACTTTTTTTTATCTTATTTTTAACTCTATAAACAAATGGATTAATAAGGTGAAACTCGTTCTATTTGTTAATGACATAAAATTATTTTTTGAAAATTGGCTCTCTTGGTAGCTATCACACACTATAATCTAAGTCGAATATTTTTTTTTTGTGTGCTAATCATCTTGGCCTGACACTTAATTTACGAGATAAATGAATAATGTAGTGTCATGAGCTTTTCCAGAAGTCGTACTCCCATCCATCAACCATACCAATTAAATGGCATTCCTATTCAGTAACTACATATAAATCATGGAATTTGTAATTTTCTATCATTGAGATTTGAGTACCTGATGTGGTGCTACTAGTTTTAAAACACTTAAGATTGGGCTTTCTTACACGTAACATTAAATGTTTTATTCAGCTTCTTATATTCGCTTTCTTTATTTCGTCTTGGACAGATCTGTACTTGAGTATGCTGGAATAATTTGGTATTCATATCTGGTTAAAGATAAATTGAGAATTTAGGAAGTACAGAATAAGTTTTTCTCGTATATTTTGTATATTCTTAAAATTGAACACCCTCAAAATAACTACTCTCTTATTCGCACGCTTCTTAATATCCTCACT
Organism: Pemphigus obesinymphae; assembly: GCA_025469235.1. Lineage (NCBI taxonomy): Eukaryota > Metazoa > Arthropoda > Insecta > Hemiptera > Aphididae > Pemphigus > Pemphigus obesinymphae. The sequence goes on from JAIPRL010005760.1 coordinate 11,596, forward strand.
CTTACTCCTGTCATATCGAAGCAAATCAATGTTTTATTACTTAATTTCTAAATGGCACTCCATATAGGACAGATATTTTCTTTGAAAATTTTTTCTGTGTTGGTACTCATCATAACAGAGATCATTATCTTTTTTATATTCCGTCCTACTCCACGTCGTATGGTAATAACCATTCATTGTATAAAATAATTCGCCTTGAAAATAGCTATTTATTTTTAAAATATATATATTTTTTTTTTTTGTCATTCTAAATATTGTTATCTTTGTTTTTGTACATAATATTTCTTTTTTTTTTTTTTTATCAAATACTGCCCGGTTGGTCGTTGATTAATAATAAAAAATAAAAAATTGTTAAGTATTTATATATAGTTTTTGAGTATAACAATATAACATGATATTTTAATATCGATAGTAATTTATAGGTATTTTAAATTATAATATTTATAAATTTAATTTAATATTATTAAATACAATATTTTCATCACAAATAGCATAATGTATTATATATCTATTATAACTAGGAAAATGTAATTTTATTAGATAATTAATATAATATTAATAATTTAATTATATTAATATAAGATTTTTTAAATTAAATTTTGTATAATTTTTATATAAGTTTAACCTTAAACAATTTCCTGTTGATCATAAACTAAATTTCAGTGCCATTTATTTATATATTATTATAACTTAAAATCGAATTGATTAAGTTAATTTATTATCATGTCATTTAAAATAATATATATAGAATTTTAAACTTTAATAATAATTAAAATATAATTTTCAAAAAAACATATATGGAAGGGGAAAGCTGGTATTCTCTATGATGTAAAATACATTAAATAAATATAAAGTTTAATATATAAATATTAAAATTTAAAATGTAATATTATATTCAAAAACTATATATAAATACCTAATTATTTATGAATAATGAAATTTTTGATTTTCAGTTTAAAATTAAAAATTTGTTTTACGTTTGGAAATATTAACTTAATTAATTTTATAATAAAATGTGTATTAATAATATGTGTAAAACGCTCTTTCCTTAAATATACGAGTACAGTGTAGATGCTAAATTGCATAACCAGAGCGCCGTCTTAGAATAAAATACTCATTTTTAATTTTATAATAAAATGTGTATTAATAATATGTGTAAAACGCTCTTTCCTTAAATATACAGTGTAGATGCTAAATTGCATAACCAGAGCGCCGTATTAGAATAAAATACTCATTTAAAGGCTAAGGCATACTTTATACTCTACATTTTATTTCAATAGTTAAATGAATATTATATATAATTATAACAAAAAAATATGATTTTTTATCTGTATGAAAAAATAATATTGTGTATAATATTCAATAATTATTATAATATATTGTAATAATACTAATCTGAAAAATAAAATACTAAAATCTTTTCCATTTAGGTTTATCAAAACGAATTTGTGCATTTTTGTAGATTATTAATATATATATTTTACAATATATATATTCATTAAAACAGCTACAGATGAATACTATATCATCATTTTTGACCCACATGTCCAAGACTGACATAATAATCCAGACTAAGATCAAATTATCTCCATATTTTAGAAATACTATCAAATAAGATTATTATTTAATAATATGAGTTGCAATGATCGAATTAGATTTGTGATTTCAATTTTTTGCCCAACTTTTCTAGTTTATGTAATTGGTTTTGGGTGCGTAATGAAATACTTTCAAGATCAGTAAACTCGTTATGTTGACACATTAAATTAGATTTCAGAAAATATGTTTTAACACTTAATATGTAACTTTAATAAAATAGTTTTTCAATGTATTTGAATTAAATTTTATAATCAATAAATTAATTTAATGGTCAATCAATTTATATTTTACTTTTTTCTTAGATACATTTATAAATTAAGAAGTCAAATCATGATGCAATATAATGAATATTATATAGATGACTTGATATAATTGGTTGAGATTTGAAAAAATGTCTATTTATAATGATAATTTCATTGCATTTAGTACTAATTTAATTATTACATTTTCGGAAGTATAAATCATATAATAGTATATTATAATTTATATTAACACTAAAAACATTTTTTTTTTTTTAAAGCTTACAAATTAGATATTTTTAGGTGATAACAATTTAATTATTGTACACGTTCTAATATTAAAATTGGATATTGTGATTTTAATAATATAATAAATTAAATTAACTATTGTAAGGCATATTTTTAAATACCAAATACTTTTTTTACCCATTCACTATTTTCGTCTGGTAGAGTATTAGCTGTTACTGGGTATACTACATTTAAAGCAATGAATTTGAGTAAAAATCGGTATAATATATGTAATTATTATTGTCAAAAATAGTATAGTTTTAATATGTGTATTATTTTAGTAATCATGGCCAATTTATTTGTTTCTTTACGTGTTTTTATACATTTTAATGCTTATAAAAACTACTAAATCATTTAAAAATGCAATCCAAAAAGTATTACTTAGAACTAATTTTCTATTTTAATTTTTTTGTTATTTTAAAACTCATACTCGATTTCTTCTACCCAAAATATTGTGTCTTAAAAAATAAAATAAATAAATAAACATATATTTACGACTGAAAGACTTCTCTCTCCACTTAATATCTAAAACTAAAATATTAATATTAAAAAAAAGGTAATATTTTACTACATATATTATGTCGTGTATTAAATGATTATGATAAATCATAAAATAAATTATGATTTCTTATTAAAAAAATGATAATAAATATTTATATATAATAATAAAATATTCCATTCAGTGTATGAGTAATATAATAACAAAACAGATTATATGTTATATAATTTCTATATTGTTCCTTTGGGCAAAACCTAATAAAAATTCTAAATACGTAATTTTACATAAATAGATTAGAAATTTAAGATCAAAATACGTATTATAGTTTATGTAAATATACTATCGCTTTTTATTGTCGTTGATGTTGTTATTGTTGGGTGCCGGGAGACCTACGAGGACAGTTCGGTCGCCAGGTGTTGGTAAATCTTTAGCCGTCTATGATGTTGCCCAGGTTACACGGCATGGAAGCGATTTACCGTTGTACGCCAATCATTTATTTTTCTACTCATCTAATTATCTATTATCTTATTTATTATAACTAATTCTAACTATTTATATTCCTTTATTTTATCAATTCACATATTGTTGTAATTTTATTTACTAATATTTGAGATTGTTAGTGCTGAACATACGATAAATATATAAATACTATCATTTAATCAATCCGTTTTATAAATATAAATGTATTATTTATCTATAAATATACTTAGTGTATAATTGACTATTTGTTAGGGACATACCTTTAAATATTATAAAATTTTTCAATAATGAATTAACTATTTAGTCGTTCATTTAAATGTAAAACGGCCAATGTAGTTTCAAACTGGCACATTTGAAATCGATTTGACCATCCGAAAAATACAGTTTACGAAAGAGAGAAGTGGGAAAGAACTAATTATGATTATGAATTAGTACATAATGCTCTAAAAATATTATAAAAATATACTGAATACGAATGCGATAGTGGCTTTGATGGGGCATTCAGGTTACGACCACTTGTCGTCAGCCGTAGTCTTTCATGAAAACCACCTCAACACGGGAACGTCTCCACCGGGGCACTCGCGTCACTACCGCTGAATGACTGAACGGAGCGCGCAGGAATGTCGACGGCCGGACCTTTGCATCTCAGAGTCTATGGTCGGATGTTGACTGAATATATTTTTCGATCGTTGTTATTTTTTTTCTGTATTTTATCACTTTTCATTCTCAAGGCACCACGTCAGCTTAAAACGATTTACTATTTATTTTTATTTTTTATTCTTACTTATTCCTGAATAAGTTACATAATAAACATTATAGACTGTATCATGTGTTGTTATAGTCAATACAAGAACATGTCTATTAATTTTAATTATTTATATTTTTACATGGCTATACTTGACATTTTGAATCAATATTAATTTAATAAAATGCATGCCACTAGCCCGTGTGAGTTATTAGATTTACTATGAAATTATTATGAAACATTAAAAGTGAATAAAGTCGCGTAACAATATTGTAATGAAATTATAGAATATATAAATAGTATAGTTACATTATAGTGTTATATGAACTAAGAATTTTTTAAATATCTGAAATGTTCGTCAGATCGCGAATAATATTTAATAGCAAATGTATAAAATACCAACCGTAAAATAGTTACATAATTATATAATTATAATATGATAATATTTCAATCAACCAAAAGTTGTAAATCACAGAAACATTGCTAATGGGAAATTTTCGAAATCGAAAAATATTTTTAAAAAAAAACCGTGAAAATAAAAATAAAATAATTTTTATATTTTCGTATGCATATAATGATTTGGCATTGTAATTCGTACAAGTTTATTCAGTTCTAGAGTCTAAACTATGGTATATATAAATATAAATAAATAAGTTGTCTGGAGCCTATAAATTTGGATTTCTTTATTTAAAAATACCTCTGTGTCGAACTATGTATTTTGACTACAGACACATTATCAACCATGGATCACACGTTAGTAAATTCTGCAGTACCTATATATCTACATATATTATTATTCTAACATTTAATGGGAATGACGTTATCATGTGTTACGAATAGCATAGATTAAGAAATGACTGTATATATAATTCCATGGATACATCATCAAATGTTTATGATAAATACAATAAAAATAATTAAAAACGATTAATTTTCATTAAACATTTACTAAACCAATTAAATTGTATAATAGAATTATAATTAGGTAAACAATCAATAAATTAAAAAAAATTAAATCATTTACAAATAAACATAATATAATATAAGTATTTATTATAGTATTAGATTTATACACATAAATTTAGACACTTTATATTCCCATAGTGTTTGTCCGTCCATCCTATCAATAAGTTGTCAAATCAATAACACATGAAAACCTTTTTGTGTCATCACATGGGTATAATACTATATCAACTGTTTTCAATATAAATAAAATGTCACATAGAAGTTTTATGTTATGTTACATTTGTGATTTTAAAATTAAATTGCATAGCTGTTAAAATCACATTTTCACACAACGGGTAGTCAACAGAAATATTTTTGATTTAACAATCGGTTGTCCTTACATTTTGATATTCATAGTTCCTGAAGAGATGGAAAAAGAGAAATCTCTCAAAGAGAGTACATTATTTATTTTTAAGCCCGTATATTTTCTATTATTAGGACCTATTTATGGGCATACTTATTTGATTTTTAAACCATTAAATTCCGAGCCCTAAACTTATAAGTTATATCTTATGAGTAATTAACTAATATTTTACATAATACCAAAAAGTATAAAAATAATATAATAATATATAACATATAATATATTATAAGAAAATATAATCAAATATTTTGGGTTTCCATTTTCCAATAGGTATCGTAAATCTGAAAATGGTTTTTATTATTTTTATGTTTAAAAACGGTTTTGATTTTTTCGGATTTTAGTCTTCGGGTTACTATTATTATTTTTGTCTACTAACTAATGTTTTGGAAAAACTAAATAAGTAAATTAAAAATTCGACCCATTTATTTCTAATGGTGGTCAACCAGATCATAAATTGTCTAGTAAATTTTTATGTACGCCTTTTTAAATGTTTAGAATTATCAAAGTTTTAAATCAAATTATACCAAAATTTCACAATCATTGGTATCCGGTCAAAATCTTTCAAATTCGTTTATTTCAATTATATTAAAACCCTTTATATTTTAATTGAAATTCTCTGGTAAGTTTGAAAGATGTAACATATATTTATTTATACTACAGTTATAATTCAACTAATATATTATAATTAAATAATCTATATGTCTTTGTAGACTAATCTAAATAATGGCATGTCAAATTAAATAGATATTGAAAATAAAATTAAAAAAAAAAGAATAAAAATTTATTTTTAATTCGAATGCATTTTATAATCCGAGGCCTGGCAATAAAGTAATGAGACAAAAGTTTTCCCGTTTAATGTAGGTACACCAAACATTGCTTGATCAGAATATCATTTATGAATCAACTTTTCTGCCACTGCTATCACTTAGTCTGGCGTCATTTTATGATATGTCTACATATATGTGTGCTCTTCATAGCGGAAATTTGCAATGCGTAGAGAAAAGTGGAAACTATTCTATTAGAACAAGTTATATTGAAATCATGTGAACCCTAACTTATTGAACAAAGTTCTCCCACAGTATTTATAGGATGATCTAAAAAATTAAATTTTTCGATGGTGTTCACTCAACTCCTCAATTCTAAATGATTTTTATACGGTAAAGTAAAAAGTAAAATTTACATTTCCGTGTTTCTTTAACACTTTGATGAAATTATATCGAAAAAAAAAAACGAGTTCAAAGTATTCTGATAGCTAGATTATCAAATAAAATCATATGCCATCTTATACTTGAATATTTGCAGTGCGTTCAATGACGTCCGTTAATGGTTTTTTCTCATCATAAAGCCTTTGTGCCCCTGATTTCGTTTTGTGCGACTTTTTTTTTTCTTCCCAAATCTCAAATTTGTGGCAAAGGGCGCCGATCAAAAAAAATAAAAAATAAAATATATATATAAAGACACCATATATTAGCCACATAAAATGCTACAAACGATAACTGACAGTATAAGTCTTAGAGGTACTATGTGAATATTCAACAACGTGGAAATCAGTTTATATAACTAATATAGACACTGTTTCATATATTATACCGATGGTAATATCGCGCAGTTTGTTGAAAAATTGTAAACAAATGTTTATTATGTAAAACCTCAATCTCATTATTTCATTATTGCAACACGTACGCGCGTAATGCGCGCGCGTTAACACGAACGAGGGTAATGTTTACGGCGCGTCCGAACGCAATAATATCCAGTTCGTCCGATACGCGCACACGTAACCGCACGATATGTGACCGAGATAAAAATATTTACGACACGTTTCCCCTTTGTCTTCGAAATGTTATTATTGTTACCGGGAACGACTCATGATTTTTTATTATTTTCCCTCGTGTGTGTGTGTGTGTATAATAATGTAGTTGTTTTGGGTTGAGTGCGTGCACGTCCAAACGAGAGCGAGTGAAAGAGAGAGAGAGAGAGAGAGAGAGAGAGTTGAACTATATTATACATTATACGTTTTCGGGTGTGTGTTAGATATATTATTATACACGGGAACGAGTCGATTTGCGGCCGTAAAAACGTGCAAACTATACGGGACTACGGGTGCTCGTCATCGCCCATCGCCATCGTAAAAACAAAAAAAAAAAAAACAAAAAAAAAAAAGGGAAATAAAATGGCAAGAAACGGTACAGATATATTATAACGAAACAGACGTGTTACTCGGGCAACACGTTCGAACCGTATACTTTTGATATTTAGTCTTACGTCGTTCATTTTTTTTCCCCTCCCCCATTTTATCGCCACTATAATTTACGTACAATATACAAACATATATATATATATAACGTAATAATATGCATGGAACCGTTACAATTTGCCCGAAGGAGGAAACACTATATATATATATGCACGTTAACTGTTTTGCATATAATGCACTCGGAGCGCATCCGAAATTGTTCGAGTGACACACTGATACGATGATGGACGATAGACGATGCGAGTGACGAGTGGGAGTGACGGCGGCGGTCGAGTTAATCAAACGTTTTGCGTATATATACCGTATATACCGGAAAATTCGAATTTCACGTTACAGCGATTTCCTCGAAAAGTAAGGGGAGGTGGGAAAAGTTTTCATTATCGTGCGAAGTGAACAATATTCATTTGTACGACGCGCGCACGAAGGATTATTTTCACTCGATCGTTTTTCCGGAATTCGTTTATGACGGAGTGTATTGCCGTTAAATTCTATAGATTAATATTTCTCTGCAGTATTTATTTAAACATTAAGAGAGGAAATTTAAAAATAAACGAAAAAAAAAAACAGCAACAATACCACTTGTTAATTACTGGTCCAAGTAAATTGTCACGTTATTAATCATTGCGTTATTATATTTTTACACGAGTTTTAGGAAAGACTATATTTCGGCAATATTACAATATATAAAGTAAATTAATATTGTACAATAACGTGTAATAGTTAACGGTCGTTCCTGTTCATATTATTCGAATGTGGTGAGTTCGTGCAGTATAACGATATTATACACCATACAGAATGTCGATTTTAGCGACTATTATTACCAGTCCCATAGGTACATAATCGGGAATTTAATAATCTACTTCTTCTATTTATGAATTTTAAACAAGTTTATGTTTCAATCGACTGAAGAAAACTAATGGAAAATCATAGAAGTACTCGGCATACCATCAAATTAATGACAATGATAATACGTTCAAGGACAAAATACAAAATTAAATCCGAATATTTGAAACCGAAGTAGGACTAAAGTAAGAAGATGCTTTTTCATTGACTTTCAATAATATTGCTCGGAAGAAATGTTCAAAAAAGTACCAGCAAATGTGGAAGTAGTAAAATTTGAAAAAACCCAAACGATCCTGACTAACGTGGGTTAATTTAATGATATTAGGCACCACTGAACATTTTTTTAACGAATCAACAAAAATTGAAACTTATATCAAAAATGTAGGATATGTGACTGACGATAAATGAAGAAAAAACGAAAAATATAGTAAGTAATAGGAAGAAATAGTTACACCAACAGGGAGTAAAAAATTGGAAGCTACTGTTTTGAAAAAGTCGAGAGCTTTAGATATCCGGGACTAGAACTAATAGAAAGTAATGACTATCACAAGGAAATAAAGTTATGGATAAAACCGGACAATAATAATAAGACGCATTGAAATTGACACCACACAGTAAGAGACTTTGGAAGGGCTGAAAAAAAAATAGATGATGCAGTTTAAAAAAAGACCACCGATATATATTGGGAGCAATATATGTAAAAGAAGTCGAGCGATAAGTTTGTAGGGTCTTATGTAGAACAAAAATGGCCATTAAAGCTTATGAAGAAGAATTCATTTTAGCAATTAAAAAATATTTTTGTAGGCTTAATTCTTTGCAAAATATGATTTAAAACTCTTACAAATAAAATGCTCTAGTGCGTACAATGAGAGGCTGGTGTGTTTGAATTCCTAGGAGTTGTGGTCAATTTTTAAAATGCATGTTAAATTATCACTGACCCATAAAGAATCTCGCATAAGCCGTTAACATACATTAAATTAACATATTTATAATATTTTTGTAAAAAAAAAACACGGCTCTCATTTAATTTTCTATTTCTAAAGTTGACCAAAAAAAAACCCCTGCCTAGAATAACGTTTTAAATATATTTTTTTCATGTAATTACAGTTGCATATAATACAAGTTTATCTATTTCGAATATTTATAATTATGAGAAACTTTATAATTAGATATATCTATACGTATATTTGTGTATGTGTATTTATCTAAGACCTATAAACCTATTGATTGAAATATCGAGAGGGAAATAAATGTGGTTAGTGGCTACGTATATTTTACGAGTAAAATTTTTTTCTCAATATTTAACTGCACTTAAACCAGAGCCAAAAAGTTATTTTATGTTTTTTTTTCACATTCTCTCTTTTTGTTTTACAACTACAATGAGGCCCGTACGTATAGCCTAGATATTATGGTGAAAAATAGATTTGTAAAAAAATGTAGTATACACAAAAAATAAATACGCATAGAATATACATACGGAAAAAATGGAGTAACATCCAATATGATTTAAACGAACGAAGTGGGGTTAGTTATATTATATATATATATGAAAGTTTCTTTTGGCTATTACACTATCATAATATTATATTACTACTTGAAAATCATAAAACAATTGTTCTAACATTTATGGTAGAAAAAGAAATCGTTAACCGCAATAGTTAAATAAAAAAATAATATAATGACGTATATATAATATAACGTGAAATTATTGCTTTATATATATGCAGTTTCACTCTAATGGATCCTCGTAAATTCGAGTATTAATAACAAAATCGTTCTGTTATAATAATTTTGGCAATATTTTATGTCAAAGTTAACAATATCCGGTCATTTAGATAAGTTTATATAATATAGGTTATGATGGGAACAACTATTATAGGTAATGTCAATAATGTAGTAGTCGTTATATTTGATAAGCGCGTGTAGAAGGCTATCGGATAATAATGCGAAACCTTGATGGTCGGTTGTATTGTGCTATTTCTGGGTACACCGCAGCCATTTATCTTGCGGAAATAATCAATAATAATTAAAAAAATAATGATATTTGTAGAATTTGAATTAAAATTTAGTGTACAATAATAATTATCGTCATTATATTAACCAAGACTGTATTTAGATTTTTTTTTCGGAGAGGATCCAAAATATGTTTCATAATTTTAGTAAATATCAAACATAACGATTTATTGAGTTTATAGATTTTCAAAACAGATTTGAGTTCAACGAATCAACTTATAATTTAATTATTTATATTTTTCAATTTTTATATATATATTTTAGTATTTGGTTGGAATAATATTTAATACTTTACTATCTAATAATACTATTTTAATTGATAAATATTCGTCTGGAGTTTTCCAACCTGCAGTTTTCTAAATATTTACGGTCTACGCATTTTTGTCTGTGTATAAAAGTCATCACAGAGAACCGCTTTGAAAATTATATTTAACTATAATTAGGTATATATAAGTTTTTTAATAGAATTATGATAACTTATTTTTGACAAGTTCAATATTGATTTAAAAAAAAAATTTTATAATATTATGTTGGATGATGCTTTTTATAACCGTATCTACTAAAATCAAATAGTTTACCTATATAATTATTTTGACAACTTTGACTGTTGCTTTTAAATCACAATCTACGTAGGTAAGTATATATTATATTTATTATTGATGTGGCTCATCGGTTATGATTACAAATATTGAATTTGAAGCTAAAAGCCACTAGTTTACATAAAAGATGTATCAAACGTTGAAAAAATTCTGGAAGGGATCAGAACCCCAAGACACCCCCCCCCCTATTGAAATAGGGCCTTGACATTAACTTTGATTCTCATCAGCTTATGTGTGGATGCTTGGATGATAACAAACTTTTTCTATTTATGATTAGTGACTCTATTGACAATGGCTATTTATTGAAATTGATGGAAACATTATATTATGTACAATATAGATAACAAATAATATAGGTCATAATAGTAATTACATTATCTGAAATGAATGCATACACCAACGTTCATAGTTAACATAATATTAATTAATGTATTTATTAGTTAAATGTTTATATAAATTCATTTTTTTTTTTTTTTTGAGTAACAATTAACTAATTTTTATTTTATTATTTCAGGTAAGTTTGTATCAAATGTGTACGGTGAAATATAATTTAATTCTACTGAACCGTGAGTACCCTAAAATTAAATTGTATGTTTCATAAATATTTAATCTAATTAAAATTAAAAAACTGAACATATTTCAATCGTTTTAATATAGAAAAATATATACGTCCATTTAAACAAGCATATACTACCTGTATATTATATTTTCGATAGTTTTTTGAACTATAATAATTCATAACTATCAAGGTACCTAATGTATCAGTACTTTTATACTTTTATTAAAATGGTATTCTATAAAATTTAAAAAGTAAATATATATTCCTCCACAATTTAGTTATAACAAAAATATTACGCTGAATTACAATTGAAAATCTGTTACATGTTTATGATTTCAGACTTTATGCTAAGACATAAATTTGCATAAAATTGCTTATGATTTGTTTTTTTTATTTGTTGTTTTATAGTTGATTACTATAAATTTCATTCGGATCCTTCGAAAAAATGATAAAGAAATATTTTTAAATTGACTATTTACTAAATCATATCATTATATTGAATTCTATGTTTGATAAACTAAGAGTAGGTAAATATATTTAAATATAACATGACAGAATTAAAGAATCAAATTAAATGGATATTTATTAACTATACATTTACCAAAGTGGGTCGGGTCCGTTCAAGATATATGTACACATTAACTAAATATAGCCACTGTGTGTCGAATAAAATCGCCTAAAACAACATTTTATATACAAAAATGGACATAACAGAATAAAAAAATGCATTTTTTATTTTCACTCTTCTGTTCCGTAGTATTTGTAAAAATTACTTCAGGAGTATAAACACAGGATCTGTTTTAAATTTTTTTTTAAAACGTAATAATATCAATTACATTATGCATGGATCAAACGGTAATATGGTAATTTTTCTTCCACGCCACTTTTTTGTGCTAGTCAGATCTCATTTGAGTGTTTCAATAGCCAGTGAACGAGGAATACGTAGTACATTTAGTTAATAAATGTTGTATATTGTCTAAGGCACTTGGAAATATTTTCAGAAAAATGTAATCGTATGATACAATAATTTTAATATTGCATTTTTATACAATATTATTGAATATAATTTTGGTCGATGACGCCGTAGTAATAATGTGCGTTTTTACTAATTAAAACAACAACAATTTGCATTGAATATCGAGTTTCTCGAACGGTAATATGTAACAGTAATAACATATATACATCAAAAAATATACAATATTTAACCAGATATGGGGGCACCTAAACTATTTTATATCTATGAAAAACTGTGTATTTTACGATATTCTTTCACCGATGATTGATTGTTCTAATGACACTACTCGTATTGTACAATAAACTATACTTTTTGTAAAACTTTAATTATTAACAATCGGCATCATTGTCGTTGTTTACTATATTGTACTAATATGTATAATGTCTTTATCCCACACGAGTCTCTCTCTTTTTCTCTCCCACTGCCACACATTCCTTAACTCCCAATATCTAGTTGGTTTTTAGAAATGTTAACATTTTACATTTATAAAATTGAAATTAAAAAAAATTTAATCAATAATGTTTGGGAATTTAATTTTTTTAATTTTGCTCGATGTATAGTAGATAGTAAAATATTAGTTTAACGATAGTTAAAACGATATTCTGGCATATGTAATATTCAATTATAAACAAATTATAAATATTAATTTAATCTATGTTATAAACATAAAAATATACATTCATTAGACAATGAAATAATATATTAATTAAACAATAAAATAAAACGTGTATTTGTATTCCCGTAAGATAATAACTTTATGCTAAAAAAATTCCATTTAAATTTCAGTTGTAATTACTGAAACTTACCTGAAGTACCTATTCCTGTAATGATATGTTGAAAATATATAATAAAATACCAACAATGGATACACAATTTTGTTTAACTGTGCTCAGTTAACTTAAACCAGATGTAACATTTAAATTTAAATTTAATTAGTTAACCCAGTAGTTAATTAACTTGTAACTATAAAATATAAAAAAAAAAAAAATGTTTAATTAACTTAACTTTACTCATTTTTGCATTTATATACAATAAATATTCCTCTAAACTGAAAACTACATTAATTTAGTTAAATAAAAAATAACTCAAGTTATTATTTTTTTAAATATTATTAATTAAAATAAATAAACTAAAAATAATATAGGCAATACATACCACTAATATTATAGTTTTAAAGAATGAACCTAAAGCCCTTAGTATTAAAACGGGCTATATGCGATTTATAAATTATTCAGGAATTGCAAACAATGATTAAAGGGTTAAGCTTTTATTCTATTTCTTGATAGTAAATATAAAGATATTGTACCTAAGTATGTTTATATGATGTGTAAATATTATGATTTACATGAAGTTATATGAAGAGATATAAGGATTTTAAATTTAGATGCCCAATTCGTAATTTTTCTGTGTTATTATATAAATATTTTTTTTGTTTTTTATTATATGGCTAGTTTTGAAATCAAATTTCTCAATTACCTGATTTTAAAAACAAATATCAAAATTTGAATGGTTTGGTAAAACTAGTGTTACGAAAAATATTCAAATAGTTATCTATATTCATTTGAACTTAATAATAACGAATCTCTTATTTGTTTATTTTTCAATATTGACAAAAATTCTATCCCCTTGTATATAAGAATGACATAAAATGTTTGAACAGCTTTTGAAGTACAAATTTTTAGTTATCCGCTTTTTATACACAAATCACTAATTAGTCGGTTTTGAAACTAAACCAAGCATTCATTATGCCATTTTAACCACTTTAATTCTTCTATTATCCCCACTATTTATACACATCATGACGTAAAACATCCTTCAGACTTAAAAGTGTAAAAAATAAATGAAAAATATGGCCGGTTTAAATTCTAGAGGCCTCATTTACTGAGAGGATAGAAAAAAATATCAATTTAAATAAGTGTGTAGATGATATTCTATCAAAACTTCCATCCCTCATTTCGATTTATATACTTTTATACTCTTTTATAGGAACTACCAATAATACAGTTATCTTAAATGAATGGTGTTATTTATTTTTTTATTTTTTAGCCATGTTATTTTTCATTACCTAACATTGATTATATGTAAAATGTATTAAAAAATAAAATTTCACTTTTGATCCCTAAATAACAGGCTGACAAATTCAAATGTGTTTTCAAATTAATTTTAATGTTTCTCAGTTGGTATATTTTTATGTTTCTAAAAACTTTTAAAAATTTCCTATACAAAAACCCTTATAAATCGCAGGTATTGTAGCGGCCACATGAACTTCTTCATGTCTGAAGAAGTCCATTCCAGCGCGAAATACGAATATACATATTATATATACTTATATATGTTTTTTTTTTTTTTACATGAAAGCAAAGAGTATCTGAGGTAACGAATATAACTCTCGGTGGAGTTTTTTTTCCACGTCGCTGACTTTTGCCCACCCCCAAACGCGAGAATTTCCCAAGTAAATTGCGGTTTCTTTTTTCGAGATCACGGGTGCGCATGCGCAGGATGTTGTCCGCGTGAAAAAACCTCGTTTCGATTACATTGTTGAACCGCTTGTATGATTTTCATAGAATATTTTTATTTTTTATTTTACCCCCAAAAACCCCTTTCAACACGTATATAATATATCAAATATAACTAGAGACGCTTCGCGGCATCAGAGCGCATTAGTTTTGAAAGCTCCGGGGACCAACGGTTATATAATATGTATACATGGTGTACAATATATTGTCGGTTCGTTTTGTATACATTTTTTTTCCCCCATACTCTATACACATTTTTTTTTGTATTTTATTTTTCCAAAGTGAAAAAAGACAGACGTTTTAGTTTTCAGATTTCCCGTATATTTATTTCGGTCGGTATATACCCACCTGAAGCAATTTAATGCCGCGGCGACTCGCACGTTTACACGCTTAAGCACGGACCGAGTAAGGTTTTTATTTTTATTTTTTTTTTCACTTTTTTAAGTCGAAACGGGTACGTGAAAAGGTGGCACATAAATCAAACTGTCGGAGAGCTGCACCGTGAATTCTCCGGCACCTAGACAAGCGAAGAAGCCTCCCCCCTATTTATCAACGTTTCATAAACTGACTTTTAAGACAATATATAAAAACGACCTCCTCTCCGACGTGTACCTACGTGCCGGCCTCGATACCGGCTATTGGTTTCTTCTGCATAAATATAAACCACACGCGAAAAACACACTCGGATATTTTATTTACTTTAGTTCGCTATTTGTTTATTACTTACTTGATAAACACACACGGGCGTATACACTTCAGTAGGTACTTCGTTACGCCGCGCCGGAGCTATAAAATATTTTCGAGTCTGAATAAATATCGAATATTTTACGCTTGTCTGTAGATACATTTGTATTTTCATTGAATAACGTGTGCGATAATGGGACGCGCGTGTTACCCATAGAAAAAATTTTTAAAAAAAAATTTCAATTTGAATAATAATAACGTAGAGTAAATTAAGTTTTCTAATCTAATTCGATGATCTCGCCATGTAATTTAGTTAATTTAGAAAATATCATATTTTAAATATATATATATATATATAATACGGTCGATCATGTAATAAGGTACTTAAATTATGTTCTGTCCAAATGGTGTCAACGTAAAACTAGGTCCCATGCAGTGTAAAAAAATACATTTTATAATATAATGAAAAAAAAAAGTAATGACACTTTTGTTATTAATAAATGCTTTTACGTGGCGTTGAAAATATAATGCATTAGAATATGTATAATATATCATCAATTTTATGGTGGTAACCATACGATAGTAACATGTTATAGTGACAGCAATAAATATATTGTAATACCTTAAATAATTTCAGTAAAATATCTTATAATAAACGGTTTTAAAATTGAATTACAATTAACTGAATGTAGGTCATTTTAATTTTAATCTTTTCAATATTTTTAAGAATATATAAACAACACAAATAAAATGTTTTTTGAGTTTTCTCGAGATGAGTTTAGAATTTATTTTCTGAAAATCAAGATAACGTTTAATATTGACTTATATTAGAAAAAGTACAATATAGCCCTTTTTCCTCTAAAATTTGAAAAAATCTAAGTACATCATTGTTTATCATCACTCAGATCCCTTTCAATTAAAAATATCATCAAAAAACGTTCAAAAATACAGTTCTATAAAAACTCACTCTCAAAATATGACCATATCCGGAATTTAGGCCGTTCAACTGCCCAAGTCAGAAACCAACACCATAAGATAATACGACTGGTCAACTCATATAATAACTAATACGCAATATACACACACATAAAAATCAACAAGAAATTCCATAATTCACTTAAGTTGTCATAGGCAAACACCTGAAACAAGAACACAGACCATCAAGGTCGTACATTAAGCAATAGCAATAGCAATAATTTCTCAAGCTCAGTGATAATCAAAATAACGAATCAATATTATAAAAATAACATATTTTATAGTCAAAAATTTTATTAATAAATACAACTTATCAATATTAAATATATCTTTGTTATAATTATGTATAAATAACGAATTAGTAAATTAATTGCATTTATTGTAATGTAACGAGTTTTGTAACTTCACCATAATTTATAAGTAAATTAAAGTTTCTGTACAAATTTTTATGAAATTTAATATAAAATAAAAATGCATTTATTTATATAAGTATATATTACAGTAATATAAAAATATTACCGTGCCAATACAATTAAAAACATATATATATATATGTATATATACTTATATTGCAAATAAACGACTCCAGACTGATTATAGAATCAAAGCATTTTATTCTTATTTTCCAAATATAACTGAAAATATGTTGAATGCAAGTCAACAATTATTTATAGCATTTTTAAATTCTTAATTATCTTTGTAAAGCATTGATTGTTATTGTTAGAAACCCATATCAAACGTATACGGTAGAAAGAAGCATTACACGCACTTGCGAGCGTACTGCACGTATCAGCGATTAATTTTTCAACTACAAAACAATTTGTATATTTTACTTAAATAGAAAATTTTAAACCATCCAAATAACCACAATATACGTACAAGTATTCGAATTTTCATAAAATTTATGAGGAATGATCAAAGTACTTTTAAAGACAGTTTGAGTATTGAAAAATTATTCAAACTCACAAAAGACGAATTTCGGAAAATACTTTCTCCGCTGATATTTATGTTATTAAAAAAATATTCTCTGAAAAATTAACCTTTCTATGACCAGGTAGAAAATAGTTTGGCTGTGCATCAAATAAAAATTAAAACACACTCTTCCTTAAAAGGTTAAATTAAAAAAAAAAAAAATATATATATATATATAGTTAACGCATTCAGTGACCCTTTATATATAAGGACGGATAAATTGTATTATATATTCAATCAATTATTATAATGTTTGATTTATTATTATTATATGTATGACACAATTAATCTTATTCTACATTAAATAAAAAATAAATTTATGATAAAAATTTTACTGAATTATTTACATCCATAGAAATCGTTGTGTGAAAAACATTCACAATTTTATTGTGTCGATATTGTATTTCAGATTTATAATGAACATGCCCTATATTTTTACATTTTGGCGTGTTCGATCAAAATGTTTGGTAATTTATAGTGCATTCACGTGATATATTCTTATTTCAAAAAACAAAAATTATTTTTAAAAATTTGATCAAAAATATAATATATAGAATCGTTACTCTACATATATCATACGATAATGGTACGAGTATGTAGATATTTAGCGGGAATACCTACGGTAAAAAGTATTTGACAACATAACGTTTAATATTTGTTTTAGCGTACATATATATATATAAAGATTTAGGAGTGAGTATTTTCTGTTTAGTTATGGAAAATAGCAGGACACCGCAATTTCGGGACGAAGGAAAAAGGGAATTTTCGCGAAACATAGTTTATCACTTGCGAAAGTTCAATAAAACGTAATAAATTTAAACTACGGAGCATTTGAAGAATTTGGATACTGCAGTGTTTGTTTATGATAAATCCGAAAGTTTTTGTATATTTGAACGATATTCAAATACAGTCTTATATCTACCTATCTATATTATTACTATTACTGTTTTACTGGGAAATGGAATGGCAATAGAATCGAAAGAAAAAATGCCTATATAAGCTTATATAGTGCGTCAGATTTAATTTGAAATTTGATATAGTTAATATTCGTCATTATACGAGTACAATGAATTACAAAATGAAGAGGAAAAAAAAAGCCGGTCAGTAGGGGGTGGAAGCACTTCGCTCGTCGGGTGTCAGTATGGGTGGATGCACTTCGCTACTGGGCAGGATACTCTAGGTGGATGTATTGCATTTGAAAGCAATGATAAATCA
>JAIPRL010005761.1:0-30454 GCA_025469235.1 Pemphigus obesinymphae
AAAATGTCTATAAATAGACCAAAATTTAAAAAACATTAAAAAAAAACTTAATTAACGTAAATATATTACTAAATTAAATATTTGATAAAAATTTCAAGATTTTCAAGTCATTATTTTCGAAATTACGACGAAATTAAAATTCTCGATTTTACAAAATCGTATTTTTCGTAATTTTTTGGTAGTTTTTGCTTACGCATTAAAAAACTATTATGAAAATCAAAAAATAACCTCTCAAAAGTACCAACTAGATGCAATTTGCTACCGGAAACCGGTTATGAGTGTAAAGATCGGAGCACTCCTTCTGGTAGAAAAAGTGTTTACAGAAAAATAAAAAAAAATAAACATCATTGTAAAACCATAAGCTTCCTTGCTACGCTTAGAATCTAAAACTACGATGTATAATAGACATTTTACGAAAAAGAAAAAAACGTATTTGCATTTATTTACGTATTTGCATTAGCTGATATATATTTTTTCGATTATCTAGATTAAATTAGCTAAATATTTATTACGCGTATTAATTTTATAATTCAATACTGGTTTTGGGAATCAATTTCACAATATTATCTATAAAAGCCAAAATAGTAATATTAAATTTAGTAATACAATATATATATATTATACTCAAATTGAAATAGCTAATTAAGATAATTTAAAATTTAATCAATCGAATATATGTATATATTACGTATACTTTTTATTTGAAGTGAAAATATGATTCTGTATCGAAAATTAATCAAGAACAGGGGTGTATTTACGAGTGGGAGATCATGTAGATATATCTCTCCCTAATTACCCTTATTTACACTTTATGTCTATATATAGTTATTATTTCCCATTACTTATTAAAATTTCAGTTGTTACTTTTTTCTAGAAAAATGTAATATCAAAGACCACAGTAATTATTATAATTATAATATAAATAAGTAGTTTATAAAGTGGTAAAAGTTCGTTTTTTCTTATAAAGTTTTTAAGTGATTTTAAAAGTGTTCTCAGTGTGCTAGTGTATATAAATAACGATGTACCATAAATAATTAAATTATACAGGATCTAGATGATTTTTAGATAGAAAAAATATGTTTCTAAAAATGATTTAAATTAGTTGTATACAATTCATTATTATTATTTCATTATCAAAAATAAAAAAAAGGTAAAAATTTATAAAAATATTGTTTTCACGGGCGGCCGAAAAGAATAGGTATACAATATAAATATGTATCAATGCATGTGTTATGCTGATTGATTTAATGACAAGCCCTTATCAATAATTACACAATAACCATATATACAGGGCTGGCTTAAGGTATAGGTGAGCTAGGCGCCAGCCTAGATCGACACTTTCGTAGATGCGAAATTTTTTGTATTTATTTGAAGAGGTGAGTAAAAAAAGTTTATGGCTATTTTATATTTTGAAGTGGCAAAATGTAATAATACATTACATTTCTGCATACATAACAACATTCATCCACTTCTGTGCGTCATGTTTAGTATAGGATATGTCACTCTCTTTTCCATACCTTTATAATCTATAGTTATTATACTATAATATGTTTCTTATCACATAGAACAAACAGAATGTGTGTATGTAAATCGGGAAGAGATAAAACAGTATTTCCAGTTATCTTAAACACACTGTATGTACATACAAATATATATATATTATGTTCAATATGTATAAGCCACCTAAGAAGTCAAAATATCAAGTACACCATAACGTTGAAAAACACGTATAATTCTTGGAGATAAAATCTTAGCAACCATTTGCCGTAGGTATATATATTCCTTTTCCCGGAGACATTAAATCGTTCATCGACATATCATCAATTCTCACAGCTTTTTCGAATAAACCAACCCGCATGTTTTAAGCGATTTACCCTTTGTGAACGGTTTATTTGAATATATCCCAAAAAGGTTTTATTTAATCCAATCGTGAAGTTTTATTTCTTTTCACTCTGGGCGAATTAAAATCAGCCTGTGAAAAGTAGTGGAAGATAAAATGTAAGGGTTTTGATTAAAGAGTATATAAATAAAAAAACAATTCTTGTTCTGAATAAAACACGATATACTCGATTAATCGATTTTATAGTAATATATAATATAGTAGTTAATATAATATTTTTGATGGATCATTTTCGATATACATAATAGATAATTGAACTGGAATATAATCAATTTTTTTGAAAAAGCAAATATATTATTAAATATTAACGTATATTGTACATATTGTCTCTACTTTACTTTTCTGTCGCCTTTTCTCACACAACTATGTTGTTTACAATAGTCTTCAAATTCCACAAAGCTCGATCTTCCGCATCATCTTCATTTACACTCGACCAGTTTATATAGTTCTCTATTACATCTCCACTCTGTTTTGGCATTCCTTTTCCTCTCTTTTCTTCTACATAAATTCTCTTTACTACACTTACTGCCTCTATCTCCTATCCTTAAAACAGTTAAAACTTATCCTACCCATCTTAATATTTTTTCCTTAATTTTGTGTATTATTGTATAATATATTAATTTCTTATTTTGTTCTCTCTACTTATTCCATTTATCCATTTAACATTTTCATCTCTGTCACACTCATACAATATTCTATATTCCTATAAACTACTGTCTTATAAAATTTACTTTATAACCTAATTCGGATTTTTCTGTCACACAAAATACCTGAAGCTTTTATCCACTTCATGCACTCAAATTTATTCTTTACCTTTTCCTATTTGCTCGTTCCCTTTCTCTAAAAACATACTTTATATATTTTGTTTCACCCATACTTATCCTTAATGCTATTCTCTTAAGAGCTTCTTTCCACTCTTTCTGTCTATTGATCAATCCCTTAAGACTCTCAACTACTAACACTATGTCATCGAGAAAACTGCATGTGCTCTACACCAATAAACACCATACTAAACTTCCTTTTCTTTTCAGCTATCCTATACCAATACTTCCTATTGCTTTCTATATTTCTACTGATACTTCATTCGGTTCCGTCACTTTCTTAGTTTTAATTTATCTAACCGCACTTCACACTTGATATACTGCCTGTCTCGGAAATTGCTCATGCTTATATATATATTTTCTATCAGTTTACACCCCACTATCTCTTTTCCCTTTCAAAGTGTCTACATTTCGCATTATTAATCTCCTTTTGTACTTGTGTAATTTTATCTTGCGTATTCAGAATCTAAGCCCAAATATTTTGGTAATTTGAAATTTCTCTACACCGATGAGATATCACTACCAGGTTAGTTTAGATTAGGTGTAGTTCCGCACATATGAATGATGAAACGGCTACTGTGCCTACTGTCTGGCTGGTACCAGCTACCTCATATATAAGGAACATATTTTAATATGATAAATTAAGAAACTCAATCAAACTATTGATAATAAATAAATGCAATGAGTAATAATATAAAAAAATTTGTTTGATTGCAAAAGATCAATAACCAATATGTTATAGAAAATGTATTATTTATATATATATATATATGTACCTATATATCTACTTATATTTAAATTATATTTATTTTTTAATATAGAACATTTTATATTTAAATTGGTTATTGTATATTATATGTATAAAGAGCTATAGAATTAACAGCACAATGCACAAAGCAAAATACAATTTTTTTATATTTGTTTGAAAATTTAAAAATGGATTTAAACAAAATATATAAATAATTTCAAACAATTTATATAACTGGCAGTTATTTAAAAATATTAATGTGTATAGTAATTATTCATAAAACAAAATATATAATATATTTAAAAAATATATATTATTATCATATACAATTTCTACGTTGATTTAATTGTATAAATCGTGACCATTGTAGTAATTATAATGATGCCAGATATTTGATCATAATAAATTGATTTATTTTTAAAGAATCAATCTAATATAATAGCATTGTGCTTATGATCACAAATGTTCTTTTTTTTTACATAATTTAATTTTTATTCTATCTTAACCATAATCAGATATTGATTTTAAACAGTTAACAATTCAATTGTTTAAATAAAGCTAACTGGTGTAGATTACATTGAATTATACTAATGGAATTAATCAATAATGTGAAATTTTATACACTTTTTCGCATTTTTATCTGATAAGATAAAATTTATTATTTACTATGTAAATACAAGCCATTTGTTTCGTAATATTTCATAAGTAATCATTAAAGTTGCTAAGTTATAAAAGTTTTAAAGGCAATAAATATTTTAGTTTGCGTGGTGTTATTAATGTATTTTATTCTCCTTGTAAATTTTATGACACCATATGATAACTTTTCTCTACTTACCATAATATATATAAGTTGATCTAATAATATGATTTTAAGTGCCAAAATTCAGTTACTATGTTTTATTAAATTAAATTGCTAAAAATTAAAATGACCCTTTAAACACTGAAACAATTATCTATTTCTATAATTAAAACAACAAATACAAAGAAGTTACCATAATATATATATATATATATATATATATATATCATTATATACTGACTCAACTCCCAAGTTATACCGTTTTTCTTGTAACTGATAATAATGTATTTTTATATTTACTATACACAAATAGTTAAAAAATAGAAATAATTAAAAATTGCAAAATAAATATTCTAATTTTAGAATAAATAAGTATTTAAAAATTTAAATGAATATCGTGAACACTTGTGTGTAGATAAAATATAGTATATACTCTTTTATTAACCATTATGAATAAGAAAATAATAATATACCTGTAACGTCATTGAAAACAATGGAAATATAATTTTTTTTCATTTGACAATGAACATTTTATTCTGGACAGTGGCTAAACATTTAATTTTCCTTTTAGTATCAGATTTATTTTTATTTAATTGAGAATCTATACGCGATATCAGCCATTGAAGGGATACCTAATGTATACAGCAAATTTATTAATTTTTTGAGACGGAAAAATTGTTGATAAATGTAATTTTAGTTAATGTATGCATGATTGATTAAATGTTAATATATTAATCGACTATTTTTATTAAAAGGTAAACTATTCTTCTCACTGCGTGTTAATAAGCTTAGAACTATCTGTGTTATGGTGTTAGGATTAAAAATATGATTATTTAACACATTGTTTTAATATATATATTTATCATTACAATTTTTGCATGTTATTATTTATTATTTGTAACCTCCCTGAATTATGGTACTGGTGATAACGTATAATTTTATGATGGATTTAAATATCGACGTTGTCGTGTACGTGTTACATGCTTCCTACGCTGTGATTGGATAATCACGATTCGGTTAATACGGTTAAGATGACGTCACACATACGAAATTTTTTATCTTTGTAAAGGCAATTATTAAGAAACTTTAATAAAAATAAAAATCTATTAATTTAAAAATACTTAAGAAAACTTTAAATGTAATTTAAAAATATGTCTGTGTTGGAATAAATTTTGATTATTGAGTAATCATGATATTTATTAACAAACCCGTTTTACAAGGAAATTATTTTCCCCGGCTGTAGCTCTAATTAAGAAATAAAATGTTTATATTATATTACAAATTAAATTATCTGTATTTACAGTCATATTTTTTCAATATTACAAATATAACTGATGTTAATGATATTATTTGTAATATTCCCCCAACATAGTATTTACAAAATCAATACATTTTTCAAGATTTTATAATTTTTTATAAAGGACGATGTTAGAAAAGAAATAATTTTGTATACAATATTTTGTCAAAATTTGGTATTTAATTACAACAACATCCTGAGAAAAAATGTTTCTGGCAAAAACAGTTTTTACGGTAAAATAACGCATGTATGGCGTTCTCTTAACCAAAATGTTTAGCTATGTTACCACACTTTTAATCAAGTTACCATGACGTTGGATTTAGTTGTACAACGTATGTAAACGGTTTAATTTTTTAATAAAAGTGATTGATTATAACATATTACTTGGTGGTAATAATTGACATTAGAGGAAGGACTCCGATCCTAGTTGGACAGAGAAAAAAAAAATTGAATAAATTTGTCACATTCGCCAGAAATCGTTCCGATCAGTAATGATGTTGTTTTTATATATACAGTATAGTGCATTTATGGCATATTTTTAATATTTTATATTTTTGTCTTAAATAGTAAAATGCATGAGTAATTATTAAAATATATTTTTTTAAAGTAGATTTTCTTCGATGAATGGATTTATTTCCGTATTTCCAAGAACATCCGATTATACTAGAATAAGAGATAAAATAATTTTTTTTAAAATACTATCTTATATATTATTATATAGATAATTTACTTAATATTCATAAATGTATAAATGTTATTACAACTAAAAAGTACAATATTCACAAAGTTCTAATATAATATTATTAGGGCAATCCATGATTTAAAGCCGGTATATTTATAAAATTGGAAAGGATTTAAAAAAAAAAATTACGTCTCTCTTATTATAGTAATCGTATATTGTTGAAAATGCATTCATATGAACGAACGTAACGAACAGTAATTCGAACTGACATTTTTTCCATCGTGTATTTAACTTAATTTTTTTCTAGAAATTTGAAAATTGATATTTCAAGTTATTTCTTACATTTATCATATTTTAGGTTTTGAGCAATAGTATGGATTCCAATAATAATTAATGATGTTCAAAATATTAATACTAGTTTTTAAAATGTAATCTATTAAAGTATTATATTGTAATGTAACGTAATAACACTACGTTTTGAACATTATAAACTATAATTTATGTGATATATAAAATAAATTTGTATTTATCAAAATGAAAAACCGTGGATGTCATCGAATATTCAACTGAAATAAACATTTATAGTAATAACTAGTACTCATATTAATATCAACAATATAAAAACCAATTTTTATTCGAAAGGAATAATATTATGTATCTTGAATTTTAATGTAACTCTAAAACTTTTGTAATTGTAATTTGTACATAAACTAAACACAAATATATGATATATATTTAAAAATTTGATTACATTATTATATAGTTATGTAATATACAATTAAACAGTTTATTATTAAACTAAATTATCTATTTCTATCTAATGATATATTATTTTAGATTTTGAGTGGACTGTGGAGAATATAATCTATTGGTCATACGATTTTTATTTTTATATTCTGAGTAAATCGGGAGAACTGAGGAATGTATTGATTTTAAAATAATGTTTTTTTACCATGTCTGTTTATAAAAATTTTTGTGTGGAAGGAATCAGAGTAGTACTTTTTGACAGAAAATGGTTCTAGTTAGAGCTTTGAAGAGGTAATTTCAAATTTTGTTTAGTAATTTCTTTAAACGTAAATAAGAACGACATCTTATAACAGAAATATTTTATAAATGTAGAAGATATAATAAAAAAAGTTGTAAAGGTAACTATCATTTTTTTAAATATATTATACCGAATTTCGTTAAGAATCATATTATGAATACAATGATTTAACATTGCTTTCAAATTTTATAGACCTATTACCCCAATATCCAACCCGATGAGCAGTGCTTTCACATCCATAAACTTGTCGTATATTTTTATATAAATTAAAAAATATATTGATAATTATTATAAAATTGTTTTATGTAACATTGAATTTATTTATTTATTAATATATACCTATCTGTATCCAAAATAACTAGTATAGTATATTATATTATATTATTATAGTAGTATATTCAAATGTTTTATCGTTTTCGTAAAAACGAAAAATAAGATCAATTTTTGTAATATGCTGTATGTAAAAAAAAACATAAGTATTACCTACTAGATATTTTCTATATTCTCATATATTTTGAATTGAGTGAATTTTTGTCAGACATGTAGTATTCTTTGTTATAATTATTATTTAAAATGATATCATAAATATTATTATATTTACTAAACTTTCAATATCTGTTCCATTTATAACTAAAATATGTACATCATATTACACAACCACGTGATTTTTAACCTTTTAAATTCTGTTCGAGAAGTGACGATTAGGTAAATCCAATAGATATGTGAATACTAATTAATATATGTTATATTATAGTATTCAGTGCCTAATACAGATTTATAATTCTATCTTATCTCTACTTTATCTAACTCCAGTTGCGTGTATATATTATATACCAATTTTTCAGTAGAAAATTTGATTTAGTTGATACCTACTTGAGATAAGTGATTTTTTACAAATGGCGGAAAAATACGTTTTTATTCAAATTGATTATATTATAATACATTATAATTGTATCCTATTGCAATTCCTAAACTTAAATGGCCATTTAATAGGTATTTATATGTTTTTTACACTTTATATTGACTGAATAAATAGTTTTGTATAAAATTCAAGGACTTATATCAATTTTAAATTGTTTTGTCGTATAAGTGTTAATTTTAGGTTTTAGTTCCAGAATATTATGTAATAAAAGTTAGTCATATATTACTTTAACTATATAGTATATTCAAAAATTTCTTGAAAATCGATATCCACAAATTTTTTTTATGTATAAGTTACCATTTTAATGTTGTCGGCAAAATGTATTATTTCAAATAGTAAATTGCCCCCTAGATTTGCACCACTGATATGGCACAGTGGTAGTATCGTTGGCGTAGGTGGTAGTTTCAAATTTAGCAGTACCACGTGTATTACTTTATTTTTATTACCCTTTTTAATCCTTGACAGTGTCATAGAACATTCATTTCAAAACCCGTCTGTTATTAAAACAGTCAAAATATGAAAATTAATAAGCTATGTATAATAATAAACACTACATAAGTATTACTCTTAGTACTTTCGGCAAAGCTTTTGATTTATTGTACAATTGTATATAAGTACCTAAGTACAATTTATTTTATTAATTCTGTGTACATTTATTTATTTGTTTTTGTTTTGTTCATCATTTCACGCGTAAATTATTTGTCGAGTACATGATTTTTTAGAAAAATGTTCAAATATACTGGAATATTTGGACTTTGCACGTTGATATATTTTGAAATATATTGTTATGCAGTATAGTTATTGTAAAGAAAGTTGTGAAAAATTACTATAAGGACGATGACATTTTTTGATGAATGCGTGTTACATAAAGTTCTTTTTAATTTTTAAATTTATTTTAACTAGCAAATGCTAAGTGAATTTATTAAGGTTACATTTTATAAATAAAATTATATTTATATTTATATTATGTTTATAAATTATTAGCCAAAAAAGTTATTTAGTTTATAATTTTGTTTTATATCCCAAAAATATAAATGTTTATAATAACATTTGTTACTATTTTTGAATAGCAAATTCAATCATTCTGCATATGATCATTTTATTTTATGATTGCTCACAATGTTAAATTGTAAATAAACACCATTATTGTGTACAGTGCATGAGCATCCCTTAAAATCGTTTTTTATAATGTGATGATTTATCATTGCTATCAAATTTATAATAATAACCCAACAAGGTCTTTCCGTGGTAAACAAAGCGAGACGAATGTCCAACACACCATCATTGTAGGTATCCTATTTGTTTTTATTGTTTTTTGCCGATCTCTGGAGAAAAATCTTGTTTTATTATATGCTATGATATTTTCATAGTTAATATAAAGGTTTTGTTTTTATATACATGCATTACTTTTATGAAGAATTTTATTCTCGTCATAATGTTTTACTCCTTTATGTTTGCGTATACCAATATTTTTTTAGATCTTATATTGTTATATACAATAGGTATCATAAAATAGAATAGGTACTTCCTAAAATAATATAGTTTTATACTAACCTAAAATTGAAAAATATAAACTAAAATTATAACATTATATATAAGCAGTGATCTTTTTAATATACTGTACAAATTGGTGTTTAAAAGTAAATTTTTTTTTATTTTACTTTGAATTACTATTTATATAATCCTTAAAAATTCTATAATTTATTCTCGAAGTTTTTTTTTTAATATCCACCGTATTATTTTATAAACAAATTTTTATTTAACTTTTTATTGTGCCATGGAATACTTTTATGTGTGCAAATTAAACCAATAAAATTAATTATTTTTTTACAATAAAGTTTAAATAAGATGCATGTAATGGATAAGGAAATAATAATAATAACAACAATAATAATGGCTTTCACGGTCTGCAGATTTTCTAAATTTTTATAAATAATAGACTATCAGCTTCATACGATAAAGGTAAATATTCTCATACATTGATATTTACAAAATATATATATCTTGCAACAAAATATGAACTTAAAATATTGGGTTTTTATGAAAACATTTTTGCGTTATAAACCATATCGAGATGGAAAAAAATTCTACGAATTTGAATGAAATTCATTAATTTAATTTCCTACTTAATACTAAATTAAAAATATATACGATAATTCACCTGGTAGATGAAAATGCCATTATTATTATATTATATTATTATAATCTTATTCATATAGTGTCTAATTATCTGTGAGCGTACAAGTTTTTTATATTCTAGTTAGGTATATTAATTTGGTGTCGTGGTCATTACAAATGGACGATTTAACGCATACATACAACATGTGTATTGCGTGTGAGCGATTTTTTAGACATCACTTCATAATTGTTATGACATACACATAAACACTCGTAAGCTTACACTATCATTACTATGGCATAAATATTTAATTGAAATTACAATATTGTTAATTCGAGATCTGGGACTGTTAAAAATATTCAAAACTACTAGAATTTTTGTTCATTTTTTTTATAGTTATTATCGATCGTGTAGTCGTTTTATAGAATAAAACGTATTGTCGTATAGAATTATTACAATATCTTATATTATATTATCGTATCGTTTACCTACTCTGGTTTTGAAAGAAAATTCTCGTGACGAAGTTATGCAAATAAATATCTAATATAAAAATATGACGTTGAGCACATATACACGTGACATCTGGAACAGAAAATATTATTATAATATATTATCTGATTTTACCTCGAGTCCCTCGTTTTTTATTTTAATGGTATATTATAGTAATTGGATTTTTTTATGTTTTTCTTTTTCCCCAATATTTGATTGGCTCTATATTTGTTAAAATCGAGATGTTGAAAAAGTATCGATATAAATACGAAAACTGTAATCCGATGAAAATTTAATGATGTCTGTTCATCGAAATACCAATCTCGATAATATGTGATAGAGAAAATAACATAAAATACAGGGTTAAAATATATGAAACATTGTAACGTATAAAATACATGTTTTTTTTTTTAATTTCACACTTTTTGTACACCCTGTAAAAATATACGTTCATGTGCGTCTGTATTACATCTAATTAAATTTCGCGTTATTCGGAAAGACATTTTAGCCAACATATTATTATTGTAGTAATGGTATAATAAGTTTGCCGGTACACACACATCACCGCGTCACTGCTTTAATTCTAAAATAGTAAACAAGATGTTTTTGCCTCACATTTGGCTTACGACATACAATATTGTGTTTTGTTTTATCTATAAGTTAGTATGTATACAACTGAAACCGTTGTCTCGTGTAGTTTTTCTCGGTGGTTATTGAAACGGGAAACGGTTGTACTGTACCAACTTCTAAATTTTGGCAAAGCGATGAAAAACTTATTTGTTGATGCCAGATTGCAAAATAAAAAATATAATTATAATAACATTTGTGTGTGGAATGATGTTATATTCAATAACATGATAGGCCGTTGTTTGACAAAATGATAAAATATCTAGAAAAATTCAGTTAAAATTAACTATTGCCTTAGACCAAAAAAGAAAAAGATCTAACTTTTAATGATATTTAAATTGTAACAGTCGTTATTAACGGAGTAGCAGACACAAAATAATCAATTAAAGTGTTATTAAGTATCTAAAATTAATAGAAATCTTTTACACTTATGGCAGATTGTATAGACGATTTATTGCTAGTTGTTGAACCGATAACTTGATTCTCAAGTCAATACGGCATATTTTGGGGTTGTATAAACAAATATTTTGATTCTTAGTGACAATTCTAGAATCCAGCCTTATGATTTTAGCTTTTACACAAAATATTAATATTTATATTTATGATTCATAGCCTATGAACTCAAAATTATCATTTTATAGAGTTATATTAATCGTGTGAAGGATAAATAATGACAGCATAATAATTCGTTTATGTTTGTTCATTCCACGGAGTAATAAGACTCTTTGTTGTGATAAAGAATAAACCATTTGTAGTATAATAAAATAAAATAAATAAAAAGAAAAAGCAGTTATTCGGAGTGTAATAGTGGTGTTCTATATCTAAAAATGAAATATATGTATAATAAGTTATACAATTTATATATATATATATATAAATATAGTGGTTAATACTGGTTGTTGTATGAGCTATAAAATCAAATAACATATGTATTTTTTAGGCACACGGGGTCATACGACGTATACGACCCATACGATATGAAGTGTTCATGACTTATTGGAACTAGAACAATAATGGACTTTTAGATTGGGTTTACATGATTTAATGAATGTATAGGGACTATTAACAGATGTGTGGAGTCCAATGTCTATATTAATATTCAATAATTGTATTTATCCGTAAAAGCCTTTATTATTATACAAGAGCAAGGGCTTGGCGAAACTGGCACAGGCCAAGGGCGCAACGAAAAAGGGAAAAAATCAAAATTCAGTAATATCTATCCCTAAATTTCTAATATTGCGGGAGAGGGGGTTGAAAATTCGACGGGCAAAATCTTTTAAAAGTAAGTTGATGACTTTTCTTTTTTGCTTATTAACTAGATTTTTAAAGAATGAAGGCACAATTTCAAAAAATTCATGACTTTTTTTCGCTTTCACCAATTTAGGGGCAGAAATTCAGTTCTTTGTTAAGGGTGCTATCGAATCTTATTACTGTTCTGTACAGGATACTACTTAGTAAATATGATAAAATCAAGTACCTGTTCACTATTCAGCCGATTATGTTAGGGCTGTTTGCGGCTATACACGACGTTTTTACTCGACGATATTCCATCGTTTTATTTTTACAATATTTTAAAATATTGTATGTCAACATAATATGCATAATTATTATGTAAAATGTAGTGATTAAGTATAACGATAATTATAATAAAAATACAAAATACTTTGAGGCAACAACACCAACATTTACTGACGATAATACGAGTAGATTGTATTTTTATAATTTTCTCAGGCTATAGTATCAAACTGTGGTGAAATTGAAAAAAAAACAAGGGTATTATTGGGTAGATAGGTACCTATATATACAACGTTTACAAAATTATTTACATTCTAAATACAATTTATCAACCCAAAATACGTGTCTTTGAAATGTACAATTTATATCGGTAAGCACCTAATTAAAATTGTCTTTATATTATAATATAATAAATTATAGGTACACCTGCTATATATATCAATCATTTTATTACATACTAAATAGGTAGGTATATATATATATAATTAAGTATAAAATAATTTAATTTATAGGTATTAAATAAAAATTCATTTAATAATAAATATTTCGTAATAGCATAAGTATCTGCCCTTATATACCCTTAATTTTATTAAATTTTAGATTTGTGTGAAAAAAATCACATATATGTACAATTTTCTCAAGAATTCAAAATATCCAAGTCCAACCAATAAATCCCTACAAGGACTTAAATTTTAACAATCATATATGTTAAAGTATGCGTTGGAGGGATTTTTCTTCATATCATATATGATGCAATTTCTTTTCATTTTACTCCATTCTGATTTTTGTACAATAATTATGGTATTTTGAAAAATAATAAGCTGCCCACTAAATATTTATAATAATTTTAAATTATTAAGTGTACAAAGAATTTACAAAGAAATTGTAAAACAAAGTAAGTACCTACCTAGATAATTGTAATCGGCGAATATTATTTAGTAGGTAAGTACTCTTAGTACGAATAAAGCACATGTGTCACATATTGTCATACAATAATTTCGTGTTTTCAACGTTATTTTTTGACCAGAAAAGCGATTATCGAACGCATACCTTGTCATTTGTGATTTGCGTATGTGTTCGTGGTTAGCACTAAATTGGAGAGACGTACTTTGTTTTAATCTTTAAAATATGATTTTGAGAACATGGGTAATAAACAATGATTTTATCGTCAGTGCCGACTGCGTTTACAAATAAATATGATAAAAATCCTATATATTTATGATACGAATTTTTCGTTACAAAATGTGTCATATTTTATCCTATAAAGTTAATTAAACTTCAATGAAATATTTAATACGTTCTATACAATATATATAATCATCCAATTACGCTTATTTGTGATTATTAAAAAAATTTAATTTATAACATGGGTATAAAATCAACTTATCATAATATATATGTTTATATGATAGCTCATGCAGTTAAACCAATACCTGTACAAAATTATTGTATTATTGAATACAATATAAAATTCCGGAGGATATTCGTTGTCCGTATAGTCGCATCTCATACAACTTTATAGAAAATACAGGGTTTGCGTTTTTATTGCTTTGATGTTCGGACGATAATTCGCAGTCCGGCCGCGTTTTTCCGCCGCGTCCCAATCGCGACGGATTGTTATCGCCGTGTATAGCCACTCAAATCTAAATCAATGTAATTTAAAAAACGGAATTTGCGACAAAAAAACACCGTGTATAGCCGGGTCCTTGAACATTTGCATATTCGATTGTGTGATTGATGCTGTGAATAATATTCAGACCAATTTCGATTTTACCGAAAAATACCATGATGATGTGATATAATATTACGTATACAAATGAATTCCACCCTAATGTACACTACCATATAATATAGTAGTAATAGTTTTGATAATAACGATAAATCGAATTTGTGATGAAAATTAATCCCAGGACAAATATATCTCACTACGAATATAACCATAGTATGTAAGAAAAAAATTATAGAAACTGTCAATTGATCCAGGAAAGTCCTTAAACTCCAGATATTTGACGAATTTTCGTTTCACTTTATAACGGAGTAGTTTACAATGATGTGTTTTGTATGTACATATCTAAAAGATATATATAGGGAGAAGAGATTACATACATACTCATTTTTTGGTGGGAAATTTCATTTTGTTAATAATTTAAACAGGTAATTTTTCAATTTGCCCAAAACTTTTTAATGCGTAAAAAAACAACCGAAAATTTACATAATAACGGTAAAACACGATTTTAGCAAAAATCTATTAGGTAAGTATCTATATAGTTTTTCTCCATAACGTAAATAATGTCGCTAGAGGCTTGAAATTTTCACCTAAAACGTATTTTAAAGTACAAATTTAACTGTAAATATTTTCTTAATTTTGAGACATTTATAGAAATGTTAAAATTTGAAATTTTTTTGTCAAAAAGGCGACGTTTATAAGTTTTAAGACTAGACATTTTTATACAATGTTAAAAGTGCGTCATTAGTAAGATTGGTTGTCACAGTTATTCTTTTTAATAATCATTAAAATTTTTCAGTCAATTTGTATTATTTTTGTACGAAGTCAATTCATATTTGCGGGGAAAATGTGTTTAAAGACTTGAAATTTCCACAGAACATGTATTTAACTGTATTATACTGATCAAATATTTTTTCAGAAATATTTTCTCAGTCGTGTACTATTAATAGAAATTTTAAATTTAGAATAATTTCATTCATAAAAGGGTTAAAACCTGATAATATAATACAAAGTTAAAAGTACGTAATTTTAACTATAATTAAAAATACTACGCCCCTGAGTCGATGCATCGTTAAAAATCTATTCTTTAAAATAATCTTCCGGGCAGTGTTTATTCGGTGAACATTGAAAATCTCCACGATAATAATATCACTTAAGTATTATATGTATATTAGTTACCCATATTGAAAAAACATTTTTGGTGTCTCAATGAGATTGGCCAAAAATGATGAGTATTTGTTTTTTAACAGCGAAACTTTTTCACTTGAAAATTCTGTTGTCAAATTCTTATAGTTTATTAGAAATCTCGTTTCTGTTGTTTTATTTTCGAAAAAAACTTTTTTGATTTATAACAGAGCAATGATTATACGTACAAAAAAAAAAAAAAAAAATATATATATATTAAACTTTTATTTAAAACATAACCCTATGCGTACCGTTCTTAATGACTTTTTCCCTATCGCTAGTATTGTTTTATTTTTAATTTACACAAACCTGGAATATATTTTTCATTCTGTCTTTAATATAATGTGTCTTTGTACACATACCGACGAATATTTTAAACTTAAATTTACATATTCATCATGACGTTTACTCCTCCGCTTTGTATATATTTTTTTTTATCACTCACGTGTTTGTAAAAAATTGTATTTTTGACATAAAAAATGTTATACATACACTAATTTAAAATAATTTATTCTCCAGGTGCAATAATTCAGGAAATTATTTTACCCCGTACATTAAAATATGTACTTACATATGTTTTTGTTACAATATTTTTTTCAGTGAATTATTCGATATTTTTAGCCAACTATTATTATTGTATGATAATATGTTATTTTAATAGATAATAAAAAACACATAACATTTGATTTTACCATGGAACTTTAACTTATTATTAGTACAAAGCTATAATATCATCCTGAAAAACTACTATATATATATATATATATATATATATACCTAACATATTATGTGTGCATATACCATGTATATGTACCATGTGACTTCACAATATATTTTCATTATCATAATTAATAATTTATAATCATAAATTAATCATAATTAGCGTCATCGACCTGAAAATAATTAGTTCGTTATTCAAAAGTAATACGATATTAATTTTGAAGTTTCAACAAATTATATGGAACTGATTCATTTAAAAACCTTAAACAAATTACATACCTATTTATTTCAAAAACTTTTTATTGTTAATACTGTAGATTTACGTACCTAATAAAAATAATAAATACACATCGATAAAATTATAAATATTATATAAATAACTTAAGAAAAAATTAATATTCATTGATATGTGGAAACGAAATTTGTAATGTTAATTATATATATATATATATATATATATATATATATATTAATTCAGTTGAATATTACATTTTACGTTGACAGATATTTTTGTCTTTTCGTGTTACTAATAAGAATGTCACTACTCACCATTAATATTAATTGTCCGCTCGTTAAATGGATACTCATAGTAAATTTGATGAATTTGAAAACTATAATAAATCATTTTTTTTTTTCAATAAAAAGCAGTACACAGAGTTCTACTGAACGCAATGCAGTAGAATTCTGTGTAATATAAAAACAGAGATTTTAGAATGCATAAATATTAAATGCCCAAAATCAATGTAAACCGTTTGAAAAATTAATGACTTCAAAAAATTCTAAAAATATGTAAGTACCTACACTGTGATGATTTAAAGTTTCTAGGACAATTATTTTCGAAATTTCGAGGAAGATGTTGTTATTGATTTTGACAAACGCATGTTTTTTTCATTTTTCATCATATTTTAGCAGTTATTTCCTTCATGTATAAAAAATTCTGCACAATTGAAAAATGACATTTTAAAGTACCAATTAAATAACTTTGACACTAGAAAAATATAAATATAAAAATATCAGATCCATTTCGCCGGTAAAAAAATGTAGTTTGTAGAAATAAAAACATCATAATAATACTAAGAGGTCACTCGCTCCAAACAAAATTTAAAAATGTATATTATATACATTTCATAGTATATACTGATTTTAGTTCAAAAGATTTAGTTTACATTTTAAAATGAAACATCAATTTTTTTTTCTATAACTACGCAAAATCTGAAACATAATTCCGTTTGTATGGAGGCTGGAACTGAAACAATAAGAGTAATAATTATGACCAGAAGGCACATACCTATATAATTGTATACCTTTCTATATTTTCACAATATAATCTTATATAAAAACAAATAAAACATTTCGTCTTACTTTATTTTTACTTTTACATCATAAACTAAGGTATTTCGCTATTATTTATATAAATAAAACAGAACATTATAAACGATAAAATATTTAACATTGCCGTTTCTCTCACAGCTAGTTTGAAAAATACGGAGATCAAAAAACCACAATAAGCCTCACGGATTATATTTGTATTTATTTTTTGTCCCACCAGTTAAACGTCGTAGGTTATATGGAAATTAAAATTATATAAAAAAATATAATTGATTTGCAAATGTGGGTAAAACAATTTGAGTCAATTATTTCGTTTTAACAAAATGCAAAACGTCAATTCGGTTTTCTCATATTAATTAATGATGATTATATTAGTTGTTCTTGTTATTTTTTCAACTTCGAATTTAATTTTAACAACTTTTCAAACAAACACATCTCCTATAGTCTTGTCCCGGTTTATATGTCGCTTTGGTATAATCGGGTAAATAATTTCTGAAATTCCCATAATAACCAATATTAACAACATATTATACACAGTGCTAAAATGGTAACCATCAATTTGAAAACCTAAACTGAAACCAAAATATTGTGTTATTGTCTTGGTAGTTAAATACCACAAATAGGTAATCAACAATTTTTTTTTTTTTATCTGGTATTGTCACCGGAATCATAAAACCAAAAAGTAAATATTTGGTACAATAAGTTTTTAAAAAATATTTTTATGATTAATAAAATAAACAGTCATTCAAAAACCTGAAACCGTTAAAATGTATACTGGACGCAAACCCAGGTAAGCTAAAATTATATTGATAATTCATTAATCTAATAGAATATTTTGTATTTTGAATATGATTGTGATGAAATGCATAATAATAATATATTAAATACTGCAAATAGTATCGTATTTTTATTCTGAATTCAATTTACATGGATATTATCAAGGGATTGAATTTTATATTAATATTGTCAATGACAGTGAAACTACAAATATCTTTCTAATTAAATTTACTTCAGGTTTACTGTGTTGTATCAAAGTGTATCGGATATGTAATCCATAAAATTTAAATTTAAAATAAAATAAAATTGAAACTTATAGCTTTTTACACTCAGATTTTGGAAAAAACAAGTGTATAAATGTGAATAACTTTTTTCATGGGCAATAATAATTACAATATGATCAATTATCTGATTATCATGTAGAATATCTTATTCGTGAGTAATATTTTTTAAACACTTGCCGATGTGTACAGTTATTTTGTTGAATATAATATAATAATTTTGTGAAATTCTTATATAAGCAGGAATAAAACACTATAAAGATTTCGTTCACGTGTTTTGAAAATATTTAAAACATTTTACAATTTTAATACATTAAGACAAAGTGTACATTGAGACTTGTGACTATAAGTAGATATGTATCTATATATACAATTAGGAATAAGCTAAATACCTAATAGTTTTCCGTTTTTTTATTTACAAAAATATTATTGAGTTTTCTTGTTAAAAAAAAAAAAAAAAAAAAATGTAAATAATGTAAATAGTGTAATAGTATATATATATATATACAATATTAAATAGTGGAAATTCAATCATAGCCATTATGTTTTAAATGTATTTTTGTTACGCTAGTGAAATATGGACATAACCTATTTTCAACCTTCAGAGTACAATAGTAGAAAAAAGTAAAATAAAAAATACGTTTCTACCTCATAAAATAAATGTTTTCCTTCTCACTACATTGAGAATTGAATCACAATTATTGAAAAATGTATGCAAAGCGATCTGTTTTGGTCCTTCAAACCGTGTAATTTTTAGTATATTGACCCTTTACTATATTGTAGGTCAAACTTGTGTTAGGAAAATGAATAATAGACGATACTTTACCATAATTCTATTTACTCATCTCTGGCGTAGCAACTGTTTTGGCCGAACTTAATTTCAGTGTACAACATTATTTCACGTGTCAGCCATATAATGGGTGCAATGTATACGCGACTTGAAAATTATTAGGTGTTATTATTATTAAATATAATACAATAGAAATATGTTATATAGAAAAATACATTTTTTTCAATTATATACTCGTAACGCGTCTATAGTCTATAGGTGTTCGTCGTCATATTTTTTTACCAAATATTATGAATGACGACCCTAGTTGTTGTGATATTATCACGCGCCGAAAAGCGGCGGGACGTTAATATATTTCCCTGACATAATTTATCATGATAATTTTATACAAAGCTGATAATAATAATAATAATAATAATAATAATTGGGAAACGGTGAAAATATGATATATTTTTAGTGTATGTGCCAGTGTATGGTGTTGGCATGTGTGAGGAGAAAGCGTTTTCGCAAGAATGGGGGTGTACGACAGCCATACGTATAATATTATAATACATAATGAAATTAATTTTCTTCGTAAAACTACTGGTGATTTTGGTATAGGGAGAATTATTTTTCTTTTGCAAAACGCCATTAATAGAATAACAACGATTATCAAACGCACGGGAAAATAATAGATATTGTACAGGTACGTTATATCAATACAGCACGCATATATACATTTCATATACACGTCCAATAAAAAAAAGTTCAAGAGTACACTATATGCTTGTATTTTATGGAAGTAAGAATGAAAATATTTTATGTGTGCATTTTTTTTTCTACTTATTAATTGCGTTAAATTTGAATTGTCTATCTTCTTAGTTTACAATGGTAGTCATAAAACCATTTATAAAGTGGATAATATGAACAGTTTAATATTTTGACGTAACAATAAAATGTATTCACATGTGAACGAATTTATAAATTTATTACAAGAAAAAAAAAAGTCATTTAAATTAAACGGGACGTCGCTGATACTGTATATGCAATAGTATTTGCACATTTATTATATAATAATAATTTAAGGTTAAGATTATTAAAAAACACCTCATTAGTAAAATAACTTTGGGTGCAATTCGTATACTTCGGTTTATGTATTTTATCGGAAATAATATTGTAAGTTAATTAATTTTCAAAATATTCCGCATACAGTGTAAAACTGTCGTTTGCATTCCGGAAGATAATTGTTCACTCCTAAAGTGTTTCCAACGAATAGGTTGACAAAATACTTGAGTAATTTGAAAATCGATCAAACTTACTATTATTGGATATTTAAAAGAACTCGATCCTCGCTTCGCTCGGTTCTCGCCCGAGTGTAATAGGTTTTACACAACATCACACATACACAATACACATCACTATAAACTCAATTAAAATTCTAAATTTACCATTAAATATATTATGGGTATGAAATATAAGTAGGCAGGTACCTATACTTCGAACATAAGAAGTCGCTCGGACATTTCGTTCTTGAATTTTTATGTAATCATTGTTGTCAGTGCGATATGTTCAAAAGTTCGATTAAACATATAATAACTATTATAATTTTATTTAAATTTTGAAAAATACTACGGAAGTAATACGATTTTAAATTCGTCACTTTGAGATATAAAAACTCTAGTATAGGTACCTAACTATTCCATGAATCAGTGGGACAGACTTAAATACTCAATACGGACTCGTCACAGGGTTTTATATAACGTATAATGTAATTAAATAAAATAGTTAAGTACAAAATTTAATTCAAACAAATGAAAATAAAAAAATAAGAAAATATATTACGATTTCGGATATGGGATAAAAAAAAAAAAAAAAAAAAATCGTAACAAAAACCAAATCGGTGAAGAGGGTTTTGGACCGGCGAGGCGTACCCTTATCGAAAGTTCATTCCTGTTTCTATTAAACTGTAGAATCGATGATAAGGCGGAAGTCGAAATTTCTCGTATTCAAACTATTCAGATAACGGACGACAACCGTTACGTATATTGATAGATAATTCATACGCGTATTCGGAACGAACGTCCCGGTCGGGCGGAGACGATCGGTAGACAAAGATACGTTCAGTCGGGCATTATAACGTCCGGGAAACGCTTTGTAAATACGAAATACACGAATTTTCTCAGATTTGGACGCATCTTAGAATAATGTAATAATGAAAAACGGGGAGGGGGGATGTGAAAAATATGCGAAAAAAGCATCGCACGAAGTCGCCGCAAGGGCTCTGGTCGGTCATGACGACGGCGACGGCGTCGTGTACCGTATACATTTATACCTGCCTGACAAGGGAATAGGAATCGAACCTGAAACGCGTCTAAAGATTAATTAATATCGAACGACCTAACTAACTGATATTAATAATTGTACGAAACTCGGGACTAACAAATAGGTTTACCTGCTATATGAACAATACGGACGGCTCGACATCGTAATATAAACCGTACGGGAACGAAAAATAACGTAAAAAACGTCCAGTCCGGGGTTAAGGACACCGGGAAAACGTGAATCCGACATACGTTTTACATGGTAAAACATCGTGAAAGGTCGCTGACGTCGGTTTCGGAAGTTTTGGTCAATAAAACGACGACGCGGGAGAACTTCCAGTGATAACACACAGAAGGCGAACTATATAATAACGAACGGTGCGTCGATAGCTCGGAGAAAAGACGAGAACGCAGGGGATAAAAAGGTGTAAACATTTCAAAACGACCGGAGAACAGTTTGAAAACGGTAACTGTAATGGAATACGTTTCGAGAGACAGCAAAAACTGGTCGGGGAATTAAATAAATCTATAAGAGGCTTTTCTCATGGAAAAAACTGCTAAGAAAAGTTACCATCTTATATACGAGAATTATTAAAATAGAGACATGATAAAGTAGAGATTATAATATAATATAATACTATAGTATAGTATAGTATAGTATATAAATATAGGATACCTGTATGTATATATATATATATATATATATAATCATTCAATTTATAAATTTTACGTGGTTTTAAACAAAAAATGAATTTTAAACAAAGATAGAGTTAAGTGGAACTGTAGGACTAGACCACTAGGGAGACCGACCCGTCGACTCCATATAGTTGGGGAGAATGTGAAAGAGAAGAAGAAGAATATATATGCTTTTGATAAATACAGACTGTTGTTGTTTTAAAAACCACAAAACAATTTGGTCTGCATGTGATGTTCAAATTTGATGAAGTCTCAAATAAGATAAATACAATTATTTTTCAACCTATTTTTTTCTCCCGGGAAATATGGTTATCGTTTGTAATTTATATTGTAATAACACAATAATCATTTCTCTTTAATTACGAACAATAACTAAAAATAAATAATCATTTTTAAAGCTGCACTGAAGGGAAATTGATGTAACTATTGTGTTCTCATTTTAATAATACTGCAAACTTAAAATATGCAACCAGTTTTAATATTATTTGTTTGTAGTAAATTACCTTACATTAATTCATTTTTACGTATTTTACTTCTATTCATGTTTTTGTTCACAAAGTTTTAATAATTCTATAGTCTATACTATATAATATTTTTGTCTACTAATATATTGTATAATATTGGTTTTTCACTTGTAAAATAATTTTAAAAACATATATAATATATGTTTTTATATAGTTTTAATATGTTCCATAAAGTATAGATTTGTTCTTATACAAACATATTTAGCTAACGATATAAGTTTATGCGTATTATATTTTTCTTAATATCCATTCGACTTTTTTTTCTACTTTGTATTTTCTGGTTAAATATATTTATTTGGTTAGGTGTTAGTTTTATGTAATTTGACAATGTAGTCCTTATTTGTCGATGATTTGTGGTAAAAGTTTCTTTAGGTTATCTATAATTTCGAATTCTCTAACGACCCACTACCTAGTGTTTTTGCGTTAATACTATAATGGATGTACTATACTTACATTATCTTACTTCAGTATTTGTCTCTCTCATATTTTTTTATATTCCACAATGAGTCTTGTCACCTTGATGACTATATTTAATATTATATATGTAATATTGATCTAAGCAATAAGTACTTGACTTTTTATTACCTTCTTTTTGAGCATATCATAGCACGTATATTTTTTGGTTTTTTATTAAAATATTGCGTGTGGTGGCTCCATTTTCCTTCATCTTTTCTGGTACATTGTTATCGATTCAAGTATCTGTATTATACTCTAAATTTGTATTTCATTTATTTATTATATTTTTTTCAATTATATCTATTTCATAAATTATCGAATTTTGAATTATTAATTTTTCTCTCTTGTCTCGCAGAAGGCATTTTTGACTCTTTTCTGACATTTTTGACTCAGATTAAACCTACTTACATGTCTTCAGTTTAATTGTGCACGGCAAATATATGTTTACTTCTGGGTCAAAAATTGCATATATCCGTGGCGATTCACTGCAGCAAACACAGCAAACATAGGCAAAAGAAGCCTTTAACCCAATATTTACTCGTACTAGATGTTATTGAGGTAATACAGTCGATAGCTTGTTTACATACATCGAACCTACGAATCCCTTTGTTTTATCCTATTTACGTGCTACATAAAGAGTGATTTTTCGCATATCAATGCAGAACATCTAGAACTTCAATCCACAAAAAGGTAGGTGAACTTATATTCACCTCAAGCTTACCTTCCTATCTATTTCTACTATACAAAGTCATAGAATAATTTGTAGGTAATAGTTAGGCGCTATATATAAAATAATAACACTCGCCGCATTATTTTTCCTTAAAATACGTAATTTAATAGGACGAGGTGCGTGTGTGCAGTGGGTGATCTATACATAAACGTACTTAATAAAAATCATTGTCCCTTTCTATAAAGACTCGTATACTCACGTATATAGGACATTTGTTCAAAACATCATAATATTTCTGTCCCTTTCACTTTATTTCGACCCAAAAACATACCCCGTCTGTATATCATTTTATTTCACCTCGTACTTATAACTGATTATATAATGGTATCCTCGACATACATAAATTTACTACAATAAGCTCAGGATGCTATTTGAAATTCTTTGATTGAATATACTTGCAATTTTGCTTGATCAAATAGTTATGTATAACTAGTGCTTTGGTTTTTTATTTTCATGTCAAACAATATAATATTATAATACGCTACTTTATTATTCCGTGGAAGGTGAACAATTGATAAAAGCTTTTTAGAACTACCTATTTTAAAAGTTTAATCGAATGATAAAATGTTACTTTGTAGTTTGTGTCATATTGTATTAAGATTTATGTCTTTAAATATTAATACTCTATACACTTCGTTTACCCCTTAATTGTAATATACAATGAACATGATTGGTTTCTATTTAGTGTTCTATCATAAGGATCGATAATGATATCATATTCGCTAATTTATTAGCAAATGGACACTCGAAGAAAAATAACAATACAAATATAGTTAAGTGAAAATTGGCAGACGTCTTTGAACAATTTAATTCCAAACAATGGCTAACGAGTTTTTATTATAGTCAACAAATAATCAAATAAAATATTAATTATAAAATATTATCCCAATTAAAAACAGAATCGTCTTAACATTATAAAATCATAAAAATATTCAAATCGAAAAAATTGAACAACGAAATAAGTAATTAAAACCGTATTATTCTTTTCCAGATAGAATAAAATACGTACTTAATTGAATTTATATTAATATTGTGTTTGATAATAATAAATCTCTAATGGTAAAAAATTGTATCGGTTAAAATAATAGAAATAATGGTTTTTTTTTTTATATAATATTATTATATACTAACATGTCAGAAATAATGAAACTTAAAACATGTTTCTGACATATTATATGCGTTTGACGTAGGTTAGAGGTGTAGGTATGGTGTTTCGTGTATTTCGTTTATCAATAAATTAGTTTTACATCAAACAGTCATTCAAAGAAGAAAACCATTTAGAACTGCTCTCCACCGCTCATAATATATATGCGATGTATGCATGGTATATGGTATAATATAGTTGTAGGCCGGTTACATAAAAAAAAAAAAATTATCAACGAGTGGGTACTAAGTATATATGATATTTTTAGAATTTTGCAGATAAAATAGGTACCTAGTACATGTGTAATGTCCTATATCCATTCTATAATAATGTAATTTTTCGAAGTATATTAAATAAAATTTGAATTTTCTAGTCAAGAATAAAATCTTG
This sequence comes from Pemphigus obesinymphae, assembly GCA_025469235.1. Lineage (NCBI taxonomy): Eukaryota > Metazoa > Arthropoda > Insecta > Hemiptera > Aphididae > Pemphigus > Pemphigus obesinymphae. Next base: position 26,013 of record JAIPRL010005761.1, read on the forward strand.
TTTAAAAAAACAAAATAGTTCATCAACAGAAATTATCATACTTATCCGCTGAGGGGAAGATGATCAAATGGTTTGGATGACCACAACATTATCAAAAAAAAAAAAAAAAAAATTACAATTACAATTTGTATAAAATATTACAAAGGAATAGATACACGATTGGACGACTCGATTGAAGGGGGTGTCCATTGACACTACTTAAAAAAGTAACATCATCATAACAAACAAAATAAGTACATACCTAAAAATATTGTATAATATTATATAAAATTGTCAGTTTTCGATTCTAAATGAAGATATAGTTTTATATTGATTTTTCATTTTAGATTTTTATACATAAGATACCTATTATGTCCCCATTGTATTCATCTATCCTATCGATTTTTTGTCAGTACAATAGCCATGATTATTTTCAGGGGAAGGACTCTAATTTTTTGGTTTGTATATATAGTTTATATAAATATGGCATGTATTATTATAGTATTTATAGGTTATAACTTATAACCTAAGACCATATACTTCACTATTATATAAGGGTAAAACTATAAAGTTAAAAATAAATCTGACATTTCAGGGCGACAGATGTACCTGAAGGCTCCCTTGGCTGTGTCCTTGTTCGTTGTCATTGTTACTACAGATATTGTTGATTTGATCATCCTTATAATTCGTATCTGTTCATTAATGTTAAAACCAACTAACCTAGCGAAAAATCTAACACACAGGAAGGGAGTGTATTTCCTAATGTCTGTTGTCCTTACAATATACATTGCCATGTATATCAATATCAATAATGTTAACAATTTTTATTCGTTTCACTGGTTTCAAGTTTCTATACATAAATATAGAGGATAAAAAAATTATTTAAGAAATTATAGTTTTTTGTTTAAACTACGTATAGATACCGGGAATTTTTCAATCCCATATATTGGGCTCTTCTTACTCGTTTATTCCTTTAAATAACTTTTAAACCCGTGAATTTAGACCAAATATTTCCTTAGGATTATCCATTTCCCGGTTGAAAATTGTATTGGGAAGGGACTTTATGAATTGACATTAAGGTTATTTTAAATGTTAGATATTTTTATTACAATATAATGTCTGCAAATTATTGGATAATATACAGTGCTATTATAGTCCAATATTTTTTATTTACTTAAAAAAAAAATCCATATTTTACACGCTCAGTACTATAATGTTTTATATGATTTTCATTAAAACTAGTAAATATCAGGGTGTACTATCAAAATATCGAGAAAAAATATGAATTTAAGGAACTTAAAACTCGAAAATAAATAATTATGACTTGTTACTTACTGCACTGATAGTTCTTCATGATATCTGATAACTGCATTTTTAAAATTAATTTTTAATATCTATAAATTTACTTAACATTATTGTTTGTCAATGAACGAGGCTCTTCTAAATACATCAAAATCCTACCCATATATGTTATTCATTCTATGATCGCAATCTACGATTTTGCGGATGATCCTTAGTAAATAGTTGCTATTTTTATTTATGTTACGCTGTATCAAAATAAGCGAACATTTTTTAATCAAATTCCAAAATTTTACAAGCATAATTTAAAAAAAATATCAAGTACCCAAAATTTTAAAAATATATCAAATATGTGTGTAATTTTGCAAGATTAAAATATGTGAATAATGATTAATTATAATTTATAGAAATTTAACCATTTTTTAATGTGATGTCTGTTTTGGCTTTCCAGTGAATACTGGTTTTATATCAGGTATCAGCTGGCCCAATTTCTGTATGAACAGCTGTGACACAATATTTATATTACAAAATTTTTAGTGTGCACTACGAGTTCAAAAAATATTCACTAATACACATATAATAATAAATAATGTTTAGTAGATAAACAATATAGTTTTCGATACTTATAAATAGTGTATAGACACGTATATTAATGATCTAAATTTACTAGAAAAAAATCTTTTGAAAATGCTGTATTTATTACTTGAAGACACAAAAAATCCCTTTTTTTTAGCTAGTTATTGAATACAATTGGTATACGTCTCTATGCATTATTATTTATACACAAGTATTTATGTTATTTAAAGTAATATATTAGCCTAGTTTCCCAAGGTTATGGGCTTATTACGTTTTGATTAATATGAAGTAACGCCAAGAATTTCGACTGTTTAAAAGAAAATCTTTGCTTTTAAAACTGATTATAGATTCATCTAATAGATGGCTTATAATAATAAAGTTTTATGCTGTATAGTCTATGTTAATATTTTTCAAAAGAGCGTGTCAAACCCGTCATTATTTGTTTGTGTGAGAGATTCCTTCGCATCGATTATAAATTTAGATCATTAAGTTCGAGGATATTTTTAAATTACACTCCTTTACATAAATTAATTAAAAATACATTTATAAAAAATAGAGTTTTCAATTTTTGATTTATTGTATTTCAGAGCTCAATCATGATATAATTATTATATAAATTTCTCATCTATACACCAGTTACAGTGTGTAAAATATATATTAATGTTTATGTTCTATGTGTAATATAAGCTAAGTCTTTACCTTTTTTGATCCCACTTAGTTATTTAACGTTACAAATTTTCAATACTTTGTGTACTTTCATTAACCAATATTATTTATTTATTCTGAAAGGATATTGAGGAAGCTATTGATTTTACAATGATGTTAATTTTTTATTTACTGCGAGTAACTTTTCGGATAGAAGAGGTAAAGTAGGAGATTTGAGATTAAAAGGTTTTTTGATGGCAAATTCATTCTAAATGTTACATTGAGAATATCATTTTCAATTTTCCAGTAGTTTCCTTAGGTGTGCTACTTAACTACCTTTTATAATGGATGTATTTCATAAATGTACGGGAAATAACAAAAGCTTAAAATAATAATACTTCACTATCGTATCCGAGGACTGAAAGGACATTACACTATTTATAACTGGATTAATTTTTTGGTTTTGTCAACATTTATTATATTTTCTTTTCTACATTTAAAGTGAATTGATGATTACGTGATTAAATTAATATTATCCCGGGATAATAGAATCCCGGGATGAGGTATACAGTAATGATAGTGAAAATAACAGTGAAAATGTCATCTGCAGAACAAAATACTAAAAAGGGTTTTATTTTTTTAATTGGGTTATGTTCTTTTTATATAGGCCATAAGAATTATAATTAATTATTTTAAATTAATGTTGTGAATTATAATTATGATATTTTTTGATAACAAAAATATACATATATTATATAATAACGTCATCATTGTTCATTTGATGAATAAATTCAATATTTTAAATTTATATATACATTTCTACTGACCGTTACGACTTTAATTTAGACTAATAAGTTTATTGTAACATAATGTCAAACATATCTATTACTCTGAATTTCAGTATACTCTACCTTAAATATATAGTCCATATGTACTGCACTTCATTTATTATTATAAATAGATATTATAATAAAATAATATTTATAGATTAAAAATGTCATTTATTATTTTATATGTGACTAAAATTACTTATTTTATTTATATTATGTTAATATTAGTGCACAAAAGAATAGTTTAAAACGTACACATTGAAATATTTTTGAAGTGTCTATAATCGGGTGAAGGAATCGCTTTACGTACGAGAAATTATGTTTAAATAAAATGTCGTGCCTTTAAATGTAGTAAATATATTAATACGCTGACTGATAAGGTGGGGATTTTGGGGGAAAAAAAAATGTCGGCTTTTGAATCCATACATTTTAAGCCACAATTAATCGGACGTGTATTTTTTTGTTTCAATTTTTTTTTTTTTTGGGGGGGGAGGGAGGGGGGAGAGTTGGTTATGAATGGCCAATATTATAGTTAAAAGTGTCTTCCAATACATATATATATATATACGTATATATAGGAGCAACGTAACGACTTCGATTTGTAATTTCTGGTCGTCGAAAACGGGCAATACCTATTTAAACGGCGTCCAGCGCTTTACGATTTATCGTATGTGATTTCAATTTTCACAGTTTCGTACCACTACAATATGTGTTGTTATACTATACACATTTGTTATATACTATATTGTACTCCGTCTTGCTTGATTATCTCGGCGGGTATCCAATAACACACTGTGTGGTTTATAAATACTTGGGCGTCTGTTTTGGCTCATAATATATCTACCGCCTTTCACATATTTTATATTACAGTACATTGTAGAGTAGGCGAATCCGAGAGCCGAACATCCCGTTCGTCGTAACCTCATTTGGTAGGTACCCGCTAGGCGTCTAAATCAGAGCTCTCAAAAGTCGTTATACACTACCTACATATATATATATATAATATATATATATATTATATATATGACGTACAAGAACTAACGCGAATATATAGTTTAGCGTGAGATGACTTCTATTTTTTTTTTTTTTTTTTTTTTTTTTTTTTTTTTCCTA